>WSFP011461762.1:0-18788 GCA_009831015.1 Picea engelmannii
CTTCGACTACTAGGGGAACTTTTGGAATTTCCCTGCTTGGGTCTTCTTTGCAATGCTCCTGGCTTCATCCCTTTCCCTGAATGCTTTGATGGTCTTCTCCTTCTGTTCCTTATGATTCTTCATAATAAGACTTAGAATTTCTTCCTTCTCCCTCTTGAAGGCCTCTTCCCACCTAGTGGCAGCCTAAGTCCGGACGAAGACATTGAGGGTCATGTTTCCCATGGCAACAACATCGCTTCCATAGGGAGAAATGATTCTGTTAAGCCTCCTCTTCCTGCAATCATCTTCTATGTTGATAATCCATTGAGGTTTCTTGATACCGATACCATCCTCCTCTTCACCTACGCCCCTTGGTAAATCCTTTAGGTTCAACTTGGGCACCGTATATGAAGCCAATTTGCGAGAAAATTCTCTTTTAGTGGGATCCCAATCCGTTTCCTTCTCATTTACTGTCATGAAGCGTTCCTAACCTCCGAACCTATCTGAATCCATTCAAATCTATGTGCAAATTTACGTTGGAAGCGATGCGAGCCACTACATCTGATACACTCTCAACGCATGAGTATTTTTCCCTAACGGGTTTCGAAAATGGTTGTTCATCGATAATTTTATGATCCATAAACTTGAGGCCGTGATTCTTGCTAAGCATATCCCCTTTCCTGCTCATCCCAAGGGGGAGTGGTGGTACTGCTAGAGGATCTTTCCCCATTCGTCTTGGGTGACAAGTTCCTTAACTGGAACTGTGTTCTTTGGTAGCTGTAGCTTGACTCTATTCTCCAATTCTCTCTTATTATCTCTCATTGATATGAAAAAATGATTTAAACTTAACAATCTTCTTGTGTTTTTTTGTTTTCCTACCGACCGTACCCATCCCATCATGCCTTAACTAACTTGTCCAATCCACCATCATGGTTGATGAGTTGTTCCATAATTACATCTTGATTACAAAATCCGTCTTGTGATTTATCCCTCATACTATTGATTTGTCATGATCTCCGACAATTTTTCCCATTTAAGACTTATACGACACTTTTATGACCTATCACTCTCATTGCATAACCATCATTTCCGTGCTTGAATGCTTTTAACGATCTTGTCATTGGAAAATTGTGCACTGGTTTATTACTGTTTAATCTATACGCATCACAATCTATCTCATTTGTGTCTCATCTCCTAGCTTGGCGTAGTTCTATGTTGATGTACGATGACTATTCGTTTTGCACATGTTCTTATGCCTTGGTACTTGAACACTATTTTTCTTTTCCCTATATCTACTTTTTATTTGTTTTCCTTCTTTTTCTTGCATACTATGATACAACTACTATAATACATGTGTTCTAGAACAACCCAAATTACTGCACAGCCTGTCGATCATCTCTATAGAGTTTTAGTCGACTTCCATTTACCATTCCTTCTACGACTTCTGCATTCAAGGTTTCCAACCGTGCAACACCTGTCTCTGTTAATTGCTGAATCACATAAGGTCCTAAATAGTGCATTCAAAACTTCCCTCAATGTTGCATATACTTGTTGTCATATAGTAGTACCAAATCTCCAACTTGAAATTTCTTCTATTTAATGTATCGATCATGCCAAGCCTTCTCTCTGGATTTCTGAACTTGGTGATGGAATCCCGTGACAAACCGATCCTCCTCAATATATACTAATTGTTCCAACCTCTCCTCTATTGTGACAATATATGATAGCTCTATGATTGTTGCAATGTGTAGGCTAGACATAATAAACTCCATTGACATTATTACATCTTTCCCATAGACCAACCTAAAAGGTGCCTGTCCTGTCAACTTCTTAGTTGTAGTCCCGTAAGCCCATAATAATGAAGGAACTCTTAAGTCCCAATTGTCTCTCCCTACATTGCAAATCTTGGTCAAGGAATTCTCCAAGATTTTATTAAAATATTCCACTGTTCCTTTGGCTTGAGGGTGATATGGGGTACTCTTTTGATGATGAATGTGGAACTCCTCAGTGAATGCTGCAATTGTTTTGTTTATAAAGTGTGTACATTGATCATTGAGTAATATTCACAGACATCCAAACCTTGTGACTACATTTTCGAACATAAACCGAAAAATAGTTTCTGCAGTACAGTCTGTAACTGGGGCTTCTTCTTCCCATCTTGTCAAATACTATGTTGGAGTAATGATGTACCTTGCCCCTGATCTTCTTTCTTGTGGCTTCATTTCCCCCAAAAATTCTATGGCCCATTTTTCAAATGCTCGCAATGTAACCTGTGGATTCAAAGACATTTTATTCCTCCTAGATGACTTTCCCACTCTTTGGCATACATTGCATGACTGACCATATTCCTTCGCATCCTTTTGAAGTGTAGGCCACCAAATCCCTGCGCACAAAATATTTTGTGTAGTTTCTCACCCTGCGTAATGTCCTCCAACGATTCCATCGTGCACATGTTCAAGTATTACCGACCTTTCATGCTCCAACATATAGCATCTTAGTATCCCATCTACACCCATCTTGTATAAATTCCCTACAATCAATTGATAATCTGTTGCTTTCACTACCAATTGTTTCTTCTATGCTACAATCATCTCGGATGGAGCCATGCTTGTGTTTAGAAACTGTGCAATGTTTGAGAAATAATAATCCACCATCCTTATTGCAAATAACTATGCATCTGGGAAGTTTTCATCTAAATTTCCTGCATCTTCCCCTAACAATATATGCGATAGATGATCTGGTCCTGAATTTAGCTTCCCTGGTTTCACTATGATTTCAAAGTTGTATTCCTAAAATAATAAGAGCCACTTGCATATTCTCCTCCCCAACACTGGCTTGTTGACTAAGTATTTTAATGCAGAATGATTTGTATACATCTAAATGTGAGACCCCAATAGATAATTCCTAAATTTTTGTAGTGAATAGACCATCACCAATCCTTCCTGTTCCATGGTTGTACAGTTCTTTTCTATTATAGACAACTTCCCACTTGCAAAATCAATTGGGTGATATATGTCTCCTTTCCCTTGCTGGGATATTACTACACCCAATGCTATGGACGATGTGTCCACGTGTACATGAAACTCCTTGTTCCAATCTGGAAAAGTTAAAATCGATGCAGTCACCAAATCCTGTTTTAGGGTGTCCAACCCCCTTTGACAGTCTTCATTCCATTGAAACTTCACTTGCTTCTTTAGTAACTATCCTATTGGTGTTGTGATTTGCACATATCCCTTGATAAATTTCCTATAATAACCGATATGACCCAACGTTTCCCTCATCTTTCTAACTGATTTAGGTGTTTTAACTCCAAAATGACCACGATCTTAGATGGATCTAACAATAGTACCTGTTTGCACACTACATGTCCCAACAAAATTCCAAATGCTGTGCAAAAATGCACTTCTTCAAGTTTAGCGAAATTTGTCACTGCATGCATCGATCCAACATCAGTATAAGAAATTCTATATGATCCTTCAAGAGACTGAATACCATCCAATCATCCAAGTAGATTTATAGTAACTTATGTATGAACTCCTTGAATGTTGCAACCACCACCCTGGAAAACACCGGAGGGGCATTATTCAATCCAAAGGGCATAACCGTGTACTGATAACTTCCCCATTCCATTGCAAAAGAGGTCTTGTGTCGATCCTACTGTGCGATTCTTATCTTATGGTACATAGAGAATCCATTTGTAAAATAATAAGTTTTCTAGCCTCCCACGTTCTCCAGTACCTCATCTGTGAATGGTGTTGGGAATAGGTCATGTAAGCATGCATCATTTAGCTTCCTGAGAGCTATGCAGATCCTGATTCCTCCTGTCTTCTTGTTTTGCACTGCCATCAGACTGATCCACTTAGATTCTTCTACCAATTCAATGATTCTTGCATCCAACATCCTATCTATTTTATCTTTTACCTTCTACTTATACCTTGGATTTAGCCTGTAAGGCCTCTGGCGCACTGGCCTAGCTCCTGGTTTCAATGGGATCTTCATCTCGCCTAAGTCTTCTTCTATTCCCTTCATCTTTGAAAAAGTCATTGGAAATAGATCCTGGTATTCTTGCAGTAAGTCTACAATATTCTCAACTTTCTCCTCACTCCAATAGTCCCCTATTTGCACAAAATTGGTATTCTTTGTCGTCCCAATGTTTACCTTTTTCATCTTTATAGGTTGTGTATATGCAGAAAATTCAAGCTCCGACCCTTCTATGGCTTGGTCTCCTTCGGTCTCAGGTATTTGTACATTCATAGGATCCTCTTCATCATACTCTTCCTTGGATATATTATAGCACTCCAGTAGGTCACGGACAATGATCTTGGCTATGTGCTCGTTGCATACTAGTATCACCTCCATCCTCTCTTCTTCAAAGAAGATATTCATTCGAATCGCCTATAGTGCTGCATCTATGGATGAAGATTCATGTTCAAATGTAAACATGATTTTAAATCTCTGGATTAGTTCTTCCCATATTGCTGTCTCCTTGCACATTTCCAACTCCAAATACCAATTCTTCAAAATTATGTCCAGTGTGTGTATAAATATATGCATCCACTCTGTCTCTAGTACTGAACCCCAAAAAGCCCCGCACTGTTCCACATGACCTGCTGGGTCACTCCCCCTTGTATATTTTTGCGAAATATTTTCTCCCTCAGTGCTAAAACTTATTTGCATTAGTCTACTGCATTGTAACCAATTTTTCATTCCCTCTCTATGTGCAATCCACCATTTGGCAGGAGTCGCTTTTAATACCACATCTAGTGCTAGCAACCTTTGCTATTTGGGTACCTACAAATCAAATGATTTTAAATACATACTTATATTAGTTAATCCATTATACATGGGAAGATTACATAGCTATGTTACAATCCAACACACGGATCAAGTAATGCGCACACATCGTCTAGTTGACATTTCATGTATTCTATGTTGCCAATGCTCTAGAACTTCTTCATAATCTGATGCACATGAAATGATAATTCACCAAATCAACACACCATTTGTTGTCGGGTTGACATAATCCTCCATCCGCTCAATCATGTTATATAAATTGTCAATGTCATTCCCTCTTGCTGGTTCTATGTATCTCTTTCCTTTTGATGGGTCCAAGGGTGCAGTGATGTTCAAATCTACAACTTCAAATATCATCTCCCTCCTCTTCAAGTTGATGATCACTTGTTTATCAAAATCCCATTCCAGTCCCATAAGTGCTAAATACAATTGACTATCGTCCACAATATCAATAAATTCAAATTCTACCATGTTGTGCAACCCATCTATGTTCACAGGTGGTACTGCCAACCGACTAATCAAAACTATTTTGTGTTGATTCACTATCCCTAGCTAAACATGAGACCACACCAACTTGGGTTTTCCCATCAAATCCCATGTCTACTTAGGTAACACATTCACGTAAGAACCCAAGTCCAAAATAATATTATCCATATCATACTCTCCAATCTGCACACTTAAAATGAATTCTTCATTGGTTTGCTTCCTATGCAGTACCTGATTTACCATCCTTTGTGTGATAAGAGTTTCCCTTCCTCTTGTGTAGTGATCAATCATGTCATATAATGTACTCAACACAACCTCATCTTTGATTAACTCTACACAACTTCTAAAGAATTTTGTTATCATACTTACCTTCCCCGTTGGCTTCTCTAACATTGCACGATCTTCTTCATGAGGTGCAACTTTGAGTACTTCATTTATTTCCCTTTGATATGTCTCATTTTCTTGCTGAGGATTAAAGGATGGAATAGGCCTTGCTGAATTTCTTACCCATTGTTTAGTTTTCTTTCCTTCATCAGTCCTATCAGTCCCTGTTCTAGCTCCTCCACATGTAACAGTGGCTACTCTAGATCCTTCATTGCATATTTTGGTTGATATCATCTACACATTCATATTCAGATTCGGGTTCTAGTTTCCTCTATCCTGCCACTTTGCAACTAGTTGGGGATAGTGTTTCGTCGAGTGATCCATTGCTCTGCAATATGTTCACATTGTACATGGATTCTGACAGTCACGGGCCAAGTGTCCAGGTTGATTACAGTTGTAACATATAATTGGTCCTCTTCCTCCTCTTCCAAAATTCCCACTAGCTCGACCTCGACCAAAGTTTCCTCTATTCCCTTGAGTGAAACCTTCTTGATTTCTATATTGCGGACCCCCCACTTCTTCAGTAATATTTTCTTCCTAGATCTTGTACATATTCGATGTGTTCTCTCTCATTAAGTCGAATGCATGACAATCCCTCTCCTCATTTCCTACAAATTTGAAAAAATTGCAAAACAAGTTCTTTGGCATACTCTGGTACTTTTGTAGTAGTGGACACTCAGTTGGGTGATGGCCCCATTTCTTACATATCTCACAGTATCCTTCTCTCGACAATGGATTATGTGCTCCCATCACAAAATATTGCGCGAATGCTGGGCATTCGTCCTTGTGATGGAATTTGTTCCTACATTTTGTACACCATACTTGTTCATGTTTCTCCTTTCCCTTTGCCAGTTATACTAGTTGAATTGTCAATGCGGACAACTGTGTTTGAACTTGTGCCATTCCTCCACTGTCTCCCATCGGAGATGACTCTAGTTTCATCGCAATCTTTAGTGCCTTGGGCTGCGACACAACCTTCTGCTAGATCAGTGGCCTGCAAATGTGTGGTAGAAGGCCTACAATAAACCATTCTTGGTGTTTTTGATCTAGGATCTGGAAATTTAATCTACCCATCACATCCTTAAATATTTGGTCATAATCCCATACTGACTCTATTTGTACCTGTTTGATATCTTTCAATTATGTGATGTACTGCGACTCCAACTTTGGCTTCTTGAATTCCTTCAACAATGCTTGCTTAATCTCTACCAAAGTCTTGGCATGTCTTGTAGGTGTGGTGCTATGTAGCTTCATATACCATACTAGCACACGACCTCTAAATTTGGTCACTAACTGTGCAATATTCATAACTTTATCTTGTACATTATTTGCGGCCCAAATCGTCTTGCAATCAAACAAATGTTGTTCTAGGTCCTTTGACCCAATTCCTTGGAACTCAGGTAGCCTAAGAGTATTATCCACCCCGACCATGTTGTTCGATGTAGTCCCTCCTCTTGGTGATGTTGGTTGACTCTAATTTTGACTCTGCGCACTACTTCCACTATTTTGACTGCTACTACTCGGTCCTCCTCGGCTAACTGTAATTGCTTTTGAAAATTATTCAAACATTACTTCTAATTGTGGTGACACACACGGGGTTGTGGATTCGACGCAATATACTGTCTAAGTAGGACTTTCTATCTCTTCTATTATCGGAATGGACTGGAAATCCTCTTCTTCTCCCCCTTGGGTATGGTACCTCCATGATTCAGACTAGTGCGAAAGGTTCTCTCCCCTCTCGCTCACTGTGCGACTATCTTCTCTCAGCCTCAGTCTTTTTCCTCTTGTATCTCCTCCCTCTACACAACTCTCCAAACTCGTATCCTTCCTTTGGTATATCTTCTTCTTGCTTCCTCAATCCCTCCCCGCTTCTTCCATTGCTTGCTTCCTTCTCTTGGATGATCCTCCTGTCATCCCCCAGTTCCCCTATGTGAGCGAAACCCTTAGAAATCATATTTCATTAGCATCGTGTGATTTTCACACAATAACATCTTTATCCACATATTTAATGATTTCAATAACCTCCCACGTGAACCTTTGAAAAAGTCCCTTTCTATGACACTATATGATTGAATACAATCTACTACAAACTTTGTAACATAACCACCTAGTACATTATCCAACCAAAAATCAATTGCTCGAGTAGTTGGGTTACTTACATAATTGATATGTCTTACCAATTCGAGAGTCCAATTCCTGCGGCGCTGAACCTTCCAGTTTTATCCATTAATATTTCTAGCCACTCTGTTAGAATAACTGGAAATTCACCAAAGAAATTTTCATGCATATCTGTGAACACATACTTTTGCATCCATTTCTTATCACTCATATAAGGGTTTTTATTCTCTCGTCATGCTAATTCTCATTCCTTCCTTTCCAACCATTCTGAGATCTCCTTCTTAGTCGACCTCCAAAACATACCCTTAATTGCAAAGTCCCGATCCTGACAATGAAAATATTTTTTGGCGCTCTTCTGTGTGCGGGTTGTAAGACCCAAGGTTCAGTTTATCTAAGACCTAAAAAAACCAATAGACATATTCCCTTTCGGCATCACCTGCTTTCGCAGATGAAGTCTCACCTGAGGTATCTATGGGGACTGCGAGAACTAGACTTCTGCAGTAGTAAGGGAATGGGAGGAAAACATTCGGTTCATTCTTCGTTATTATGTTGTGTGCATAACTCTGTTATGTTTAGTTATTATCTTACTCATGATTTGTATTCCCATACTTATCATATTCCATATTACTGTATAGATTTGTTACTGTCACAGTCATGAATCATTGCACCATACTTAACTATCATACGAAGCTATTCTACGATGCATGCAAGTAGTATTCATAATCAAACACAAAAAAACATACAACAAAAGATTCCATCACATATCTTTATCATTCCTTTATTCATCCTTCTCAAACATCGACTGCTACATTCAAGAACTCTGGAACTCAGTATAAATCAACTATTACCAGACTATAACATAACCTAATCTATCATGACCAAACTTCATTAGAATAGTACCTAGTTGAACCGCTAATTTCCCAACCTGTTACATATTTATACAAAATTCTAGGGCTAAAAACCCTAATCTATTCATCCCAAAAATATCCCATTATAATGCATGGACATCTCAATTAATTGGTTGTTCAAAGCTTTTCTTTTTCTTTTCAGCCTTCATGCTTCTTTTTCGTTGTTCTTCTATTTCTGGAATGTCGGGCTGTCATTCTCCTATTATGCGCTATTTCCTATTTTATTCTTCGAGCTGAGTGATGTCTTCATTTTGCACATTTTCCTCCTTCTGTGCACTCTTCTGCTGGATGCACCTCAACTGTGTTCTCTCTAACTTTCCTTCTTCCTCAGTGCACTTTTTTTATACTTAGGATTTTTCCTCAAAAGTTTATCAAAACTGCAAAAACTGTTTTCAAAACTGCCTGTCCAACAATGGTATTTATGTTAGTATCCAAGATGTATCAAGGTGCAATTGATTTTGAACCTTATGTAGGATATATATGCATTGTATTACATGAACCATGGATCCCATACATATATTTTTGTAATATCATGCTATACATAAAGCATGTAGATAATTTCCGGTTCATTTTTTAGTGTAGTATTATCGACCAAAAATATTAGAGTGGATGGTTTTATCTTCTCATGTATAAATATTATCCTAGGGATGAAGAGTTTAATAAGGTCAATCCTAATGATTTCATCCTTTGGCTTAGATATGAACTTGAAGAAGCGAAAATATCAGAGGCATGGTTTTGTTTTGGAATTATGTATTATGAAATCACATTGCATATGAAATACACAAACCTATAGATCCTCCGTTCTATAAAAAAAATCAAATTTTGGGGTTATACCTGTAATCCAAAATATGAATGAGTTCCAACAATGATGGGATCTCCTTTTTATAGATCCTTCAATAGTCTCCCACCAATGGAAGCAACCAGTTGTTCTCTCAATTCATCTGGTAGATATTATACTTCATCATTACATGACTAATGAGAAGCATAGTGGGACATATCACTATGATTGTAAAGTCTTACTGATCGAAAGTGGTGTCAATCAGGTTTAGTGGATTTATGAAACAAATCTCCACTGTGTAATATTTAAACAAAAGATTTATTTCTGTGGGATTCTGTATGAATCATCCACACTGTATTTGAGTAATTTTCATTCGTAAAAGTTGGATGGGTCCCCTCATGTCCTCAGGACTCTCACAGGATGAGACAACAACTGTAGTCCCAATTTCCCCATCAACCATAAATGACATAGATTCATTTTAGTACGCCTTCTTTTGACCGACACTTGTAGGTTTTCTCTTATCAGTAACTTTCTATAGATGTTATAAAAGAAGGAGTATGGATCTCATTTGAGGTATCGGGTCCAAGAGAGGAGAGTCTTTCTGAGTCTTTAGAGTTTGTATTTGCGAAGTATGCTCTAAACCTTGCACTCTTTGAGTGATCCTGACTTATTAGAAAAGATTTGTTTGTTTGCTATCGAGTTTGTAAAATACAAAGTATGCTCTCAGCATCCACAACCAAGGGGGGAGGGGGGCGATGTCGGGCATCGCCCCCTCCTCACAGACATTTGAATATTTATTATTATTATTATTATTATTTAAATTTGACTTATTTTATTTTTAAAATTTGATTATGTTTTGTTTATTTTAAAGTAGGTTTTTAATTTTAACAATATTTTTGTTTGTTTTTAAAATTTAAAATTTTAATAATGTGCTTTTTGTTTGTTTTTTATTTTAAGTTTTTAAATGTATGTTTTTAATAATTATATTTTTCATTTTTTAAACAATTGTGATAAAGTAGGAAGTTTTTACCACTTTTCATGAGCCTCAAAATTGGCAAGGATATGAATCGATAAAAGTGAAGGAATCTCTAGAGGAATGTACAAATTAAAAATAAGAAGCACCAATTAGAGAAGCTTTTGTAGGCTTATAAACAAGTATTCCAAGAGCCTAAATGAATGCTAATTAAGAAGGAAGTGAAACACAATATATATATTTTCTATGACTCTCCATTACTAAACAAAGGAATTTATAGGAAACCATACTAGAAGGATACAAAGTGAAGAGGTACTTGCAATTTTTGTTGGAGCAGGGAGTCAAATTTCATAGTACCTCACTCCATGGGTCACCTATCATAATAGTTCTGAAGAAGAATGGGACATGGAAAATGTGTGTCGACCATAGAAATTTAATAAGATTACTCTTAATAATCGATACCCTCTGGCTAGTATTGATGACTTTTTGGATCTAGTGAAATATGCCAACTACTTCATTGAAAATGATCTCAATTAGGGTATCAACAAGTGCGATTACAAGAATAAGACACCTAGAACTTTTCCTTCAAGAAAAATGAAAGTTTTACACGAATGGTTTGTGTTATGGGATTTTTCCCTCATGACTTTGGGTCATGTCACAACAGAGATTGACCAAGTGAAAGACATAACCCTAACCCACACACAAGACTTGTAATGAAATAATTAATTCATTAGAGAGGGAATAATTTTTCACACCTTGCATCCTTAGTTCGTTGTCGTTCCCTTCTCTCGACCCCGATACTACTCTTGAATCCTACTTGAGTTAACCTGCAAAAGAAGATCAAGAAAGCGTTGCAAAAAGGTAGTTATAACATAAAATCATACAAGTAACTAATAGATAAATTCAAATATGAATACTGATTAGACATACATAAACAAATTGAATCAATACCACACAAGTATGGAGAAAATAGAACTCTTTATTAGAAACGATAAAAGAAGTGGTTACAACTTGGCTCAAACCACCGAAATTGCCTTGAAGCCAACTGCCCAGGTTCCTCCAAAAGGTCTTTCAAGCATCACTCACCAATATTTCCCTTCCTTGGATGATCCAATAAGGATATGAACACACCTTATGGTCATATAATGAAAAGGAAGGAATGTTGGAACAAGGGTTCCAGGTCAAGGGGATACTACTCAAAGGATGAAGGGGAATAAGGAGAATTGCAATTTCTTCAGCATAACTTTTCTCCTAGGTTGTCCTCCTCATCCATGCCCCAAAATGTGCCTTTATACCATCCGCAAGAGGTTAAGGAGGTTGAATTCCATTTGGTACAGGATCAAGGAGGTTGTGAAATGAACCCAACCAAAAACCCCACCTAAAAATGTGGAATTATTTTATTTTTCACATTTTTTGAGGGCATCCATGGGTTCTACACTAGCAAGGCACGAATGTTCGCGTGTTGCAACAAGGTGACCCATGGATATAAGGACTTTTTTTTTAAGTGGCTTTGATGAGGAAAGTTGGGATTTAAACTTGGAAGTCAGGGACAAGGACTAAGCCATCTCACAATGAAAATGGTGTGGAAAATTGTGGTATAACAGATGCCTCCTAATGTGTGAGCTCAGAAGGGAAATTGATGGTTGAAATAAATTATAACTCTAAGAGGTGAGGATTCATTGATGTATATCCAAATGAAGGTTCCCGAACAACTGATCCAAGAACAAAATTTGTCAACAAAGATCAAGTAAGAGTATTCTCTTCCCAAGTCGGGCATACCCATGCTTAGGAGTGTTGTAAGCATGGCTGCCAAATCAAGTACACTGCAGATCCATGACATATATATGAAAGTATGACTAATTTACATAGCCACAAAAAACACACAATGGATCCATGTGATATATATAAATTAGCAAGCATGGCCAATAGGAATACACAGTCGATCCATGTCAAAGTGGATCATAGCCACAAATAGATATATAGTGGAGCTATGTCTCAAAATAAAAAATAGAGGATATCTGGGACCAATAGAGTGAAAAAAGTGATCCTATGCAAGTACTAATGTATATGGGGTGGTACAATATATGTCGGGTAGGAGCACAAAATATGTGATGCTCGTACTTCACCTGAAGTATTCAAAACAAACTGCCATGGTACGAGTCTACAATATGTGAATAGATGTGTTGGGGTTGAACACAATGAGCCATTGTTTGAGTACTAGTCATTGATGCATCCCGTTAACAAATGCGATATGAACCACCAATAATTATAATGGGCATCAAGGTACCATGGTACAATCTAACAAGTGTGAATACATGAGATGATGTTGAACACCTGGTAGAATATATCAATCAGGGGACTTTGATGTATTCCCACTATCAATAACGAGGGAACCTGCCAATGATGAATGCAATCCCCAAGGTACCAAATATGACTCTAGATCCCTATCCTAGAGAAATATGTGTTGAAGTCAATAGGAAGAGATCCATTGGAAAGAGGGCATTAAGGAATCCTCCATCATTCAACATCAGGGGTAGAAGAATCCCAAACATTTGGAAGGAATTAGATGAACAAATTGTAAGGACCACACCGAGGTATGACTTCGACATGCACCATATAGAATAACACATGACATAGATTCTCTAAATAGTAGCCAATAATGAAGACTATTGACAAATACAAGGAATCCACTAATAGGGTCAAATGGAAACCAATGTATTGCACAAATCCCTATGTGTGATGATTTTTGTCACAACTTTATCAAGCGTCGGGCCTCTTCCATATTGGGGAATTGATGAGTAGGGTGATCATCTCCATAAAGCCTGCATGAGAACTTCACTTTTATGTTATGGGATCCCCCCCCGCTACTTTGGGTCATGTAACAACATAGATTGACCAAGTGAAAGATAGAACCCTAACCCACACACAATACTTGTAATGAAATAACTACTTTATCAGAGAGGGAAGAAAGTTTCACACCTTGTGTCCTTATGTTTGGTGTCGTTCCCCGCTCTCGACCCTGATACTCCTCTTGAATCCTACTTGAGTTAACCCGCAAAAGAAGATCAATAAAGCGTTGCAATAAGGTAGTTATAGAATACAATCATACAAGTAATTGATAGATAGATTCAAATATGAAGAATTATTAGACATACATAAACAAATTGAATCAATACCACACAAGTATGGGGAAACAATAAATTTTTATTAGGAATGGTAAAAGAAGTGGTTACAACCCGACTCCAACCGTTGGCACTGCCTCGAATCCAACCACCTAGGTTCCTCCAAAAGGTCCTTAAAGAATCACTCAACAATATTTGCCTTCCTTGGATGACCCAATAAGGATAGGAACACACCTTATGGTCATATAATTAAAAGGACAGAATGTTGGAACAAGGGTTCCACGTCAAGGGGATACTACTCGGAGGATGAAGGGGAATAGGGAGACTTACAATTTCTTCAACATAACTTTGCACCTAGGTTTTCCTCCTCATCCATACCCCAAAAGGTTCCTTTATACCATCCTCAAGAGGTTAAGGAGGTTTAATTCCATTTGGTACGATCTCATGGAGTCTGGGGAATGAGCCCAACCGAAAACCATGCCCGAAAATGTGGAATTATTTTTATTTTTCACATTTTTTTAGGGCATCCTTGGCTTGTACACTAGAAAGGCATGGATATCTATGTGTTTCACCAAGGTGACCCACAAATATAATAAAAAACATTATTTTTTAAGTGGATTTGATGAGGAAAGTTGGAATTTAAAATTGAAAGTCAAGGACAAGGACTAAGCCATATTACAATGAAAATGGTGCAGAAAATTGTGGTATAACATTTTGTAATGTCATTTGGTTTATGTGATACACCAACTTGTTTTAGTAATTGGAAGAATAATTTATTGCATCCTTATCTAAATTCATTTGTAATAGTGTGCTTGGATAATTCTTTAATCTTTATCTCTTCCTAGGAATATTGTATATCATGTATGATGTAGGTTGGAAGAAAACATTAGTTGTTGGAAAACCTTAATAAATATGATTTTCTCCAACAATCCTTGGTGTTCTTGGGGTATATGATTGGTGGAAAACAATTGATCCTATGAATATTGAGGCAATCATTCAATTTCAAACACCTACTAATGTTATTGAAGTGTGGATATTTGTGGGAGCATCCAAGTACATTCAAAACTTTATGGGAGCATATAACTTCATTTAAAATTTCATAGCATCCTTTTTAGTTGTAGTTGCACCACTATATGCTATAAAAATTAGTGGAAAGAATTTAAAATGGTGAAAGAATCAACAAAAGGATTTTGAAGAACTCAAATGTAACATCAACCAAGCATGATCCCCAACATTCAATAATTTGAAAAATACCTTCAAAATGAAGACAAATGTAAGTGGTTATGCCATGGGACCATTCTTAATGTAAGGAGGCAAGTTGGTTTTATATGGTTTTGAGTTTTTTTCCCACATAGGACAAGGAGCTCTATGCTTTAGTGAAAATTATTTAAAAGTGGAAGCATTATCTAATGGAAAATTAGACCATCATCCACATCATTTACAAGCCTTTATAATACTCAGGCCCAAACTAAGCTTCAACAAAAAAGACACTACAAATGGGAGTGATTTTTGTAACAATTTCACCTCATCATCAAGAGTAAGCAGGGAAAAACTAAAAAGTTGGGAGAGATATTGTCATGACCACCAACACGTAATATTATAATTGTGGGTACTCTTATGCACATGGATCCTTTCACCCATGAAGCATACAAATAAGAATACATGGAAAACAAGGACTTCAAGGAAATATTTCAACAATTGCGAGGAAAAATTGACGAAGAGGAAATAAACAACAAGGTAGAGTACCATCTCCAAGATGGATACGCTTAATGTGCATAAAGGTGAGAGAATTTCATTTATAAGAGAGGCTCATACCACCAAAGTTACATGTAATTTTGTTGTTGGAAATATAGTATCCAACATGGAGAGGCATGTGTATTGGACCATAATTCATGAAGATGTAGCTTGGTATGATTTGAGGGTGCATACTTTGTTGTACCAATGAACCCAATAATATAAGGCAAGGTCAATATTATCCTTTGTTAGCACCTACTAATCAATGGGAAATCATCTCTATGGACTAATTGGGTGGTCTACCAAGGACCAAATGTGGGCATGACTATCTTTTCATGGTAATGGATATACTCAATGAGATTTGCATCACGATGCCTTGTAATAAGACCACCAAGGAACAAAAAAAAATAAGATTGTTATTTAAAAAGTTCTAGGTGAAATTTGGGATAACAAGAAGCACCATTTTTGTTAGAGATACAACATTTTCCAGTTAATTTTGGACTATGTTGTGGGGAAATATAGAGGCGAAGTTGAAGAGATATAAAAATTTCCATCCACAAATGGATGGGAAAATAAAAGTTGTGAATGTGTCTTGGTGTAGCTTTTCAATTGTTACAATCAAAAGCATCCAAGAACCTAAGATGAAAATTCAAACTATATTTAACTCTTCTAACCAAAATTACCATACCTCCACAATTAAGTCCACTTTTGAAATTTGTTTTGGTATTTTCCACCTTTGCCTCTAGATTTTGTTTATAAGTAGCATGGGGGGAAGAAGGAAGATGCCATAGGAGAAACACCAATGACTACAATATTCATAGAGAAGATTGAGGATATCTATTTCAAGTAGAGGGAAAACTGAAGAAGAAACAAGAAAATACAAGGTTGTGCATGATCAGGATGGGGTTGAAAATACATTCAAGCTAGGGGACCAAGTTTTATTGCACCTAAATAAGGACAACTTGAAGAGACCTGGTAAGAAAAATAAATTTTATGAGGTATGAGTAGTTTAGAGTGTTGGAAAAGATAGGTAATAATGCTTGCAAATTCAGTCTACCTCCATATATATGTATTTACTCACTAATGAATGCAGAGAATATGAAAATATATGAGTCAATCAATATATGAAAATATAATATGTGTGCTCTTTTTACTATTGCAATTTTGTTTTTATTTTCTCAATTATTTTTTATAAGGAAAATGCCATGCTTAAAATTTTATTACTTAATGGTGAGTAATCATTGCACATTGAAATATAATGTCACTATATATGTAGTAGAATATTAATATTTGTTGTGTTGAACTGTCAATTGGAATATCCGAGGAAGTTTACATATCATAATGATATCAAAGTGGGGTTTCCATGGAATAGTTGTAGGCTTGAAATATTCATGAAATGAAGGTGAAGGAAAGAACCTCAGTGGCTAGCCATGGCAGATGAGTACAAAAATATTGCAAAGGATGGATTAGATGAGAGATTTTCAAGGCTAAAAGAGCAAGTCTTTGATATTCTGGTGATATGACAATATTGATGGAAATTCTAGAAAATACGTTTTGACCCTTAGACGAGCTCGCAAGTTCTAATGAGGATGTTGGATATATTTCAAAACTTGAAGACAAATAATAATTAGAGAAATAAAAAGTGAGCTCTAGTAACATATATTTTGAGTCACTTATTAAAATGGAAGCCAAAGTGTACATCAAGCCTTAAAAATAGATATTGATGCTATGAAATTGAATGCAACAACTAGAAATATATTTCAATTTCCATAACCTAGGGGAATACATTAATATATTATTTACTCAACTAGAGCTAGAGGGTCATGCCAAAACTTTATGGGGAATCTACAAAAATAAACTTAAATTAGAGAGTGATCCACCAACAATTAAGTGGGAGATGTTTAAAGATTACATCAAGTCCCAATTTTACCCCAATGGGTACAGAGAGGACTAGATGATTCATTGACACTACTACCAACAAAAACAAGGGAAAAGTATACAAGAGTACACAACCAAGTTCAAAAAACAAGCCATTCAGTTGGGATATCCCGTAAGAACCCAAATGTAGTCATCAAGTATTTGTGTGGTTTACACAATTATTTAAACCTAAGACCAATGATGAAGCTGGTGTGCAAGCACAATATCTAAAGATGGACAAGAATAAAGGACAATTGATAGTTCCAAGAAAACATTTCAACAAGGCCATTCCAAGGGGGAAAAAGATAAGTGAATAAGAAAGGGAAAGTAGATTGTCGCTACTACACATCAATGTAAGGATCCAAGCAACCATTGTAACATTGGTGGACATACCAAATAGGACTGTTGGAATCTACATTTTGTTTTTAATCCAAGGAACCACAGTAAGGGTCCCAAGAAGAATAACATGTTAAGCATGGGTTCAAGGAACCAAGTAGAGAGAAGCTCATATGTATATGAAAATATTGTTGGCATTATAGTGAAAAGGGAGGTGAACCTAAGCATCCTCCATCACAAGGAAGAGAAGAAGATGACCAAAATATTCCATACCAAGATCCAAGTCAAGAATACAATTGTGGGTGGCCTATTTGACTTTGGTTCACAAGCCAACCTCATGGTAGAGGATCTAGTAAGCTTGGATTGGAACTACATAGCTATCCTCACCCATACCTGTTGGTATGGGTAAATAAGGATACATAATTATGAGTTACTAAGTAACAAAAAAATAGATTTTCTGTCAGTGTAAACTAAATTGATAAAGTAGATATGGGTGTAGTGGCACTTACTATGTGTGGTAAAGTGCTTAGGAGATTATTCATGTACTTGGTAGTTGTTATCTCCATGAGGAGAGAAAAACAATACTCCTTATTCAAAAATGGGAAATAATTCATTAGTAGCACACAAAACTAAATCCAAGACTCTTTAGTAATTGATAACGAAGTTAATATCCTAGTGGGATATCTCGAATGGTTATAATGAACTATTTCAAGGTAGAGTTGTTGTGAGGTCTCTTGTTCTAGTTCAACTAAGGTTTGGGACTTTCTTGAGTCCTATTGGGTTTCCTACTGTTTTTGTGGTTGGAAATTGAGCCACCCACCATTTTCATCTTCTAGGGATGGGGGAGGGGATCTTACGAGGTTTTCCTTATAAGAAAAACTTATAACCAAGATAACAAATTGATTGGCTCAAGTAGGAAGTTTATACTAATTTATCGAGATTAAATCAACAAGGATATGAAATGATAGAGGTGAAGGTATCTCTAGAGAGATGATCAAAATAGTATAAACACAAGTTGGTGAAGACTCTTCATGATTATAGAGAAGCGTTCAAAGAGCCTAAAGAAATATTTTCTAAGAGGGAAGTGGAGTGTTGAGCCAAAACTGGCTCAACCTTAAATTATATCAACTAATTGATTGAAAACTAGATATCCAATAACACAACCACATATTTTCAAGGTTAATATAGTAACTTAACTTATTTATGCATAAACACAACACTTAAATCAAATATCTAAACACATAACTAAAAATTCACAT
>ML875057.1:0-10482 GCA_009831015.1 Picea engelmannii
AATCATGGTTGTTCTGACTGTGTTCACGAACACTGGAACTATTTCTTCGATTATTGGAGCAAGTGTCTCGTCATAGTCTTCTCCCTCTTGCTAGGAGAATCCTCTGGACACAAATCAGGCTTTGTGCATCTCTATATTGTTATCTGCAACATGCTTGATCTGTTAGATCAATCTTGGAAGTCACCACTGACTTCCCTTCTGATCTCAAGGCAAAATCCATATCCCAGTCCTTCTGATTGGCTTCTCCTCTGTCATTGAAACAAGGGAATCTTCTCAGGAGATTTCATGTCTCCTAGAGGTCTTTAAAGCTATGATCTAGTCTTCTCAACTCATGGCATCTGTCTACCAGTCCTGGAAGATGTCTCTTTTTCCCATCTGATCCTTTTGAGATCAAGCTTACTCTGAGTCTTGATTTCTTCTGAGTCTACAAAAACTTCATAGTCTCTGCAGGATATACTTGGTGTTTGAATACCAAGTCTTAATATGAAAAGTTGAGTCGGACTTCAAACGAATTCTGCTTCCTGTCAAGGTGGCTTCATTATCCATTGACCAAGTCTACAATGAGTTCTATCCTAATGTTCGGTCATCTTTGGAGCCTTCTGCTCCTTAAAATCAATCTCCATATGAGATACTTTGTATCTCAAAAGCAGCTTCTTCTTCATCTTCTTTGGTACATGGATGTATATGATCATGTATACAACTTGGATAGTCTGCTCCATGTCTCATCTAATATGTTGTCTCCTGCAACCGTCACTATAGCTTCCTCAGGGTTATCACCTGTGACCTGCCCGGAACAAGAAGAACAAGGGAGAAACAACAGACAAGAATAATACTCTTTATAATAATAATAAAACAATAGCAAGAACAATAGTCACAGTAGCTCCTTTAGAGCTATCACTTATGACCTGCCTGAAACAAAGGTAAAAAGTAAGAAATACAATAATAAGGAATGAGAGAAACACTCTTCTAGTGTTGTGATCAATCATTCCTCCATGGTAACCTGGAAACAAAACAAGAAGTTTCTCCTAGAGAAGATGTTAGTTTATATCAAGTAAATGATTACAGTAAGCATTTATCTCAATAGTGCTCACATGCTACCAAGTATTCAATAATAAAACTTTTCAAAGATTGCTATCACAACTAGTGTTTAGTAGTTATCAAACTTGATATGTGTAAATTTGAATCTTATCAATTTCATCAATCAAACCTGGAACCTGGAGTCTTGTCCTCAAGAATGAGTGTGTTGCTTTTCTTCCGAGTCTCCTTCACTCAAGATGACAAGTACTTTCTTCAACGTGTCCTCCGTACTAAGACAATATGCTATCTTGGTAGAAATCTCAGTTAGCGAATAAACTCTATAATCTCAACTTTAATCAATCTAATACTTTGACTTTAGTTTTGACTAATGGTTAGTATGATAACTTCAACAGATCAAAATGCAACCTGGATATTCATAAGACTACAATAATGCCATAACAAGTAGAGGCATATCAAAGTAATCAAACCTGGGGTGCATTGTTCCTCTGAATGTGCTGGATCTGAGATCCTTCTGGATCTACGATTGTTGTTTAGACAAAAAATCATTTCTCCTACAAATATCCTTTAGAATAATGATACAGTTGAACATATGTAAATACATACCTCTGATAGTATCGGCAGGTAGTGGCACCATCCAGTAGCAGCGACAAGCAATAACAAACCTTTAAAACTTCAAAGGTGCTTCAACATGTAACTTAAAGTTAGCTAGAGATTTGCTAGGGTAAGGCGCACTAGGACAATAAAAAGCAGTCCCAACACTTCACTGGTGTTGGTACTGCAACTGGTGTTGCAACTGGCATGAAGGAATTGGCACGAAGGAACTGGCACTGCAACTGCAACTGCAACTTAGGGTTTTATGAGGAAACCCTAATTTTTCAAACTTCAAATTTCTTAATTTTGATCCAGGGACTAGATGCACCCTCCTAGGGTGAGTTCCTAGGTGTGGTTACTTTCTCCAACGTCCTCCTTAAACAAGGAAAACGTCACACTTAGGGTTTATGTAGAAACCCTAATTTTGTAGCAACTGCAACACTGAGAACTGAATCTTGGAGAGGGTGCACTGAAGTTAGCCACTTCTTATAAACTGTGAGTTAATCTCTTTTGGGCCTACTCTGATACCATGTTGAAGTTTTACTTATATAGCTAGTAGTTACGGTTCTTCTTTATTATTATAATCATTTAGCACATTAGCTGCATAAATAAGATCACTGAAAGAGAGGCAATCACAGAAACAATAGAGACACACAGATTATCCTAGGAAACCCTCATGGGGGAGAAAACCCAACAAAAACTTCCCCAGTATAGATAGACCAAAACCCTCCTTGAATTCACCCCCAGTTGCAGTAGGTTCTCCTCCAAGACTTACGCAGTTCTTCATAGCTGCAGAGCTAGTGTGGTGAGTGTGTTCAAATGAGACACCATCCTCACATATAAATACAAGTTGTGAGGTAGCGCTAGGGTTGTGACTCTTCACTTGGTGGAGCCAACTTCTCCTAGAAGTGGCTAAAACCACTTTACAATTACTAGGGGCTGACTTTACAAATACCACCATACAAATATATGTTGACCAATCCACAAAAGGGGATTTGATCTTATACAAGACAAGACTTGATCAATCTACAAAAGGGTATTTGATCTATACAATAATGACTCAAATATATGTAGAACATTCTTCGAAGTTACAATAATTCAACATTGTGGTGGGATTTGCACAAGTACAAATCTTGCGATAACAAGCTCCTCAAATGCACACTTGCACTTATCGGTCCAGCTCCATGCTTTCTCCTTCTTCAACAAGTCAGTGAGTGGTGTAGCAATCTTGGAGTAGCCCTCTACGAACTTGTGGTAGTAGTTGGCTAACCCAAGGAAGACCCTCACGTCATAGACTATCTGCGACTCTTCCCAATCGTAGAGTCCATGGGAATACATCCCTAGCTAATGCAGTGCCCCAAGAATGGTATTCCGGTCTACCCAAAAAAGCACATAGACTTCTTCAAGTACAGTTGGTTCCTCCAAAACGCCTCAAAGACCTCTACCAAGTGTTTCTTGTGCTCTTCCATACACTCATTGAACACTGCAATGTCATACAAATAAACCACAACGAACTTGTCC
The DNA here is from genome assembly GCA_009831015.1 of Picea engelmannii. Classification (NCBI taxonomy): domain Eukaryota; kingdom Viridiplantae; phylum Streptophyta; class Pinopsida; order Pinales; family Pinaceae; genus Picea; species Picea engelmannii. The sequence continues at coordinate 3,151 of ML875057.1, forward strand.
AAGAACGGTCACAACACATCATTCATCAAAGTGCAAAAAGTGGCATGGGTGTTGCACAAACCGGATGGCATCAAAAGAAACTCCAAGCTTCCATACCTCGTCACCATGGTCGTCTTCACCTCATCTCCTTCTACAATCCAAACCTGATAATATCTATGTCGCAAGTCAAACTTTGAGAAGACTTTGGCCTTAACCAACTTGTCATAGCACTCTGCAGCTAATGGTAATGGATATCGATTCTTCACGGTCTGCTTGTTCAAAGTTCTATAGTCCAAGCATGTCCTTAGATCTAAAGTGTTCTTTTGGAAGAGGACCGAAGCGCCATAAGGTTGACCTGCATGGGCGAATGAATCCTGCATCAATCAACTCCGTCGACTGCCGCTTCAATTCCTCCAACTCATGCCCAAACAATCATAAGGAGCCTTCATTGGTGGCTACAGCGCCAACTCAAGCTCTATACAATGGTCAACAATGTGACTTGGTGGGAGCACTTTTGGCAACTCATCCAGCATTAGGTCTGCAAAGTCATCCAACAAGTTGGTGAGTTCAAGCAGAACAAGCATCCCCACTTCATTCTCTTCAACCTCCCCAATCATTGTTGCATAAATTTGCAATCTTGATCGCCTTGTTTCCCTCTTCATGCTCAGTGCAGACACAAGTTGCACCCTTCCACTAGGCTTCCTTACAGTTATGCACACCACCCAAGCTCTATGTTCACCAAGTATAACCAAGTTATCCAACCATGGCATGAGAACCGAATGTGTCCTCGTACGAATTCTTGCCTAAGAATCACCTCAAAGTCATCCATATGCAACACCGTAAAGTTTGCCCGACCTTTCCACTTGTCAAGTTGAAAGTGAGCTGAGGAGGCAACCCCAGTTGTCGCCTTCACCTTAGAGTTTACTGCCTTCTTCACCGCAACTCCGCATGGAGTGACTCTAAATCTCAGCTCTTTTGTCAAATCCATCCTTAGGAAGCTGTGAGAGGCACCTGAGTCCACCAAGGCTTGCACCGTTCTCCCATTAATGACCAAATCCACATAACACAATCTGTGGTCATGGTGCCTTGGTTGCTAGCCAAGGCACCCATCCGTCACAACTCACTGCTCTTTGAACGCTGCCATGCCTCATGTGTTAAGTGAAATGCACAAATGGAATCACAAAACAACATACCTCTTTTCCACCAATCTTCCGCAGGCTCTGTGGGGGTGCGCCTTAGTCCAACTTGGCTTGGCTCCAAGGTGTTCCAACTCGTGCTCTTCTTCAACTCGTCTTGTTGCCTAGTGCGAGTTCCTATAGGTTGCGGTCGAGCACTTGCCATGACGTCATCTGCAACCTGTTCCTATACCTTTGTGCCAACCACCTCCAAGGTTGAGTGGCTCTTGATCCGCTTCAAGTCTATCAAGATCTGCACTCACAGCTCTTGGCATGGTTGAACGCTCCAAGAGTTCCTTGAAGTTCCCTTTGTATGATCATGTTATGATATCAAGCCAGGTATGGGAAGACGAATAAATAACTCCATGGATGATTGCTTCGCATCAACATGAGACATTCATAAATACAATGTGAGATGACATTTGGTTTCATCTTCCAAGAGGTCCGAATGACTCTTCCTATTCACCAATGACTCTTCATATTTCTCTTAAATAATATTTACAAAGAACCCCTATCCCTAAGGATTAGGTATCTAACATAGACGATTATACTAGCCTTGTGATAAGGCTATGGTATGTACATGAACTTCATTTTTATGCATATTAATGAAGTTTCCAACTGTTCAATACTTTTGTAATTGCGGATTTGATTTTCGGCCATCTATCTCTTCATGTTTTGGTAACTTTCAGCACTTATATGTCTTGTTGATTTGACATAATTTAAAGCTGATTTGTTAAGTGATTTAACATTTAGATTGAAGAAGATAAGGGCAGATTTGTTGTATTTACAGTTGTCATAAGTGATATTTCGAATCTGTTATATACATGATAAGATTGTCCTAGAGGATTGAAACTTTTTGGAACTCTTTGGTATCTTTTCTCTTGAATTGCTTAGTGGATTGGGGTTATTAAGAGTTGAAATATTGTCCACTGTTGTTGTTATATTTATATTTCATAATATCCCTAAGATCAACAATTCACAGGGTTAAGATCTGGAAAGCTTCTAGTTAAGAGGTGAAATTTCTGTTTTGCATTAATTGTTATTTGTTTAGAAATTTCTACATGGTTTCATAGCTTTTGTGACTGAGATCACTCAAGGTGTAAGAGGGAGCTCATATTTCAGTTGAAGATTACCTGGGAGAGGTGCTTAACCTTGTTTGAGGTTGTTGGGAGTGATACCCTAGTTGCTTGAGAGAAGCACATGAACACTAGAAAGGATTTTGTCTACTTCATATATTGTTAATTTGTGCACTTAAGGACTTGTTCAAGAAGTGTAAGGGTGACTCTCAGTCTTAGAGAGTGTGGAAGCTTAGGTTCAAGCTTCATTTACTCGTGGAGGAATTTGATCTTTGGAAGCATGTAGTGAAAGAGATTCCAAAACCTACCTATCCAACATAGTTGGCCACTCATTAGAAGAAGGAAGCCAAGGTGAAGAGAATCATTATTGATTCTGTGAAGGATCATTACATCACCTCACATTGCAAAAAAGACAATAGTTAAGAAAATGTTTGATACTTTGGTTGAGTTATTTCAAGACTCTTTTGCTTCTCGACAAATGCTTTTGCCAAACCAATTTTCAGTCGTTCGTATGAGCAAGACAGATACTGTGTGAGCTACTTGGCCAGGATCACTAAGTTGAAAGATCAATTGGCTGCCATTGGAACAAAGATGGAAGATCCAAAGTTGGTGTCCATTGCCTGAATGGACTTGTTCCTTCTTGGATGTCTTTTGTTTAGGGTGCTTGTGTTTGAGAGACCTTGTCAAAGTTTCCAAAGCTTTGGGTTGACCTTGTGTGGGAAGAAAACAGATTGCAATCTTGTTCAAAGCAACAAGGGGAAGTAGATGCTATTGGTCTAGTTGGGAAGATGAAGAAGGGTAGTAAGAAAGGCTACAAGAATAAGGATGGGTCAAATACAAGAAAGGACTTGAGTTAAGTGATGTGTTTATGATATCACGGGATGGGACATTATGATAGCTAGTGGCCATCGAAGAAGAAGGGAAAGGGTATGAAACAAGTTGCAATTGGGATTTTCCACGGTCTCTTGTTTGACTTCTAACATTGTGTCTAGTGTTTGATGGTATGTGGACAGTGGAGCTTTGAGACATATGACGTATGATAGGTCTTTATTCAACAAGTTTCAATACAAAGAGGGAGGCATGAGTGTGGAGCTTGGTGATGATGCTACTTGTCATGTGAGAGGAGTTGCCTCCATTTCCTTTCAGATGCCTTCAGATGATGTTCTTGAGTTGGATTATGTTTTGTTTGTCCCTGGGTTGAAGAAGAATCTTCTTTCGATGTCTTCTGTGACAGATATATAATGGATGGTTGCTTTTGAGGGACAGCAGTGCACCATCAATGATTGTAGTCTAGCTAGTTCAAGGACTTTGGCTAGAGAGGTGAGAGAGGGCGTCTTTTATAGGTTACTTGTTGATCCAGTGGAACTTGCACATTCTAATGAGAAGCTAGAAGAACCTTCTAGCTTTGAGGAGGCATATGCATGTAGGGATGTCATGGAGATAAGTTCAAAACCTATTGTGGTTTGAGTGATTGCTTCTAGGCTTCCAGCTAATGGGAGTGTTGTAGAGTACAAGGATAGGGTTGTTGGATTCTCTCGAGCAAAGGGAGTTGACCTTGATGAGACTTTTGATCCAGTTACCAAAGGATTCTCTCAGATGAAGGAGTTGACCACGTTCAAGTAGTTGCTTCAGTTGCCAGAAGTTTTGAGCTACATGAGAGAGATCCTCATGTTCAAAGGTTGTCGATAGCACTATGTGGATTGTTGCTTGTACCACAAGCTTGGTATTTCAAAATCAAGGAGTTGACTTGTGTAGTTGTTTATCATTGTGATTTTGATAGAGTTGATCCACTTGTCTTGATCTTCTATGGAGATGTGATTGTCTTTGCAAGATGTCCTAAACAATTCATGATGTCGTGTACAAAGATTTTGGCCTATGACGTTGACTTGAGGGATGATGGTGTTTGGTAGGTTGCTTATGATCCAGGGTTATGTTCCTTTGGATTCACAAGTGGTCAGTGTTCTTTGGAGGTTTGATATTGAGATGGCTTTCCCAAACATTATAAGAAGCATAGGAGCATGTACAAGCACCCAGATCTTCAGTGAGAGTGAGTATTCCTCCTAAGAGATATGCCAATCATGTTGCATTAGTTTCCTCCATCCGTGAGGAGAGGTGTGATGCCTTGATGGAGGCATGTGAAGTTTGGCAGACAATGGTTGATTTCGAGACTGCAGCAAGTACAAATTTGCAAGTGGCAGGTTTGGTGGACTTGCAGAGGGAGTCAACAGGTGTTGGTGAAAATGCTTTCCTAATAAAGAGAGAGTGTTATCTTTAAGGGTTACTCTAAAAGTGTTTTCACCATGTTTGGGGGTACTTCATGAGATTTGAGGTACACGGTGCATGTTCAACCCCTTTATGGTTCGTGATGAATTTGCACATGAGAGATGGTCCATGATGGATTTGCACATTGGAAATGGCTTACTCAATGGTTGCTTGACCTCAATTGGTTCGTTGGAGTCAATGGAGGCTTGTAGGAGGAGCATTGGACACACCTCGTGGAGAACCCTTGCATTTGAAGCCTTACTTGTGGACAATATCACCTTGGAGCTTGACATGTGTACCCTTAGAGAGTAATGCTCCACATGTGTGAACCTACATGTGGCTTTGTAGGTTGCTTGTAAGGGCATAGGCCCACAAATGTATTGTTGGCCTTCCTTATCTCTAATATATATAGAGGAAGAAGAGAGTCCTTTCTTATCATCATCATTGTACTCTTCTCTTTGTGAGATACTAGGTTTAACTCTTGTGGAGAAGACGTGGAGATGATTATCTATTCATTTTTGTTCATTCTTGTGTTAGAGATGTGACCAAGTGGAGTGAACTTGTCTTCCTCTCTCTCTCTTGTATCTTCTTTTGTACTCTCTCTCTCTCTCTTTCTCTCTCTCTCTCTCTCTCTCTCTCTAGGTCTCTCTCTCTCTCTGGTTAAGATTTCACCCTTGGGGACTTGGAGATTAAGGTTTTGAGATGAAATCCAAGGTTGTACTTATTGAAGAGAAGAAAAATATGAGACATCTTGCCTTGGAGGACATTCTTGTTGGAACTATTTGGTGTCTGCAACGGTTTTCATTGTTTTCTCTAGCTAGGATTTTGGAGAGCTAGAGGATTGTACTAGACTTGTGATAAGGCTATGGTATGTACATGAACTTCATCTTTATGCATATTAATGAAGTTTCTGGCTAGCCAATACTTGCGTGATTATAGACTTGATTTTCAGTCATCTATCTCTTCATGTTTTGGACCTTGGTACCTTTCAGTACTTATATGTCTTGTTGATTTGGCATAAGTTAAGGTTGATTTGTTAAGTGATTTAAGATTTATATTGAAGAAGAGGACAGATTTGTTGTTGTATTTATAGCTTTCAGAAGTGATTTTCAGATCTATTATATATATGATAAGATTTCCCTAGAGAACTTAAACTTATTGGGACACTTCAGTATCTTTTCTCTTGAATTTCCTACTTGATTGAAGATGTGGAGAGTTGAAATGTTGTCCGTTGTTGATGTTGTTATATTTATATTTTATAGTTGTTGATGTTTTGTAGCAACAGGAGGTATTCCCTCCTGGACAACTTTTCTTAGAGAGGAAGATTCCAAGAAGTTAAAGGAAGACCATTGAACAATTGAAGAATACCCCAGAAGAGAAGTCATGCCCACAAGAAAATAATAAAATGAAAATGGAATTTCTAGGAAGAGAAGTCAGCCCCAGTAAAGTGACTTGAAGACTATAAATAAAGGGAGACGCCTTGCCATTTGACACACACTCACACAACTCTCTCACGCAAGAAAAGAAGGCGCAAGTAAGAGGCAAGGAAGAAAACACAACTATTGTAGTTTCTAGGGTTTCTATCTTGGGAAGTTCACTGGAAGAGGTCGAGTACTCTAGCACTCTCACTAGGGTTGCTACACATGATATTTCAAGGTTTTGCTCAGTTGTTTACCCTCGCTAGGGTTTGACAAGAAGAAGAGATAAGTACTTGTTATCAGGGTTTCTTCATTGCTAGTTTGCTCTTGTGAATAGATCTTGTTCATGGTTGTATTGTGTTATCGGGAATATTCTCTCTAAGGAAAGTTGGTTGGGTTTTTCCCCGAGTTTGGGGTTTTCCGAGGATAAATCTTTGTGTCTTCTTGTGCTTGTCTATCTGCTTCTAGATCCTATTTATATTTTCAGTAAATGGTTGTTGAATAAAGATCAAAGTACTCTGATAAATCTATTGCTACTAAAAATTTAAGAAAATCTAACATGGTATCAGAGCAGGTTACCTTCAGAACAGTCTAATCACTGGAAGGAAGATCGTACATTGTTGTGATCAATGATGTATATTTCGTGTAGGGGAAAGTGTCGGCGAGGGTCCGGAATGTAACTTCTCGACGACATCGGCGGAAAATGTCGGAATATGTCAGAAAATGTCGCAAGACCTCAAAAAAATACAAAAACACTCATTTTTTTCAATTTTTTAAACTTGTAAAACAACAACAACATCAAATAAACACTTTGCTACATAAATATGAAAATACAACCAATAAATAAGATGCATAAGACGTCAAGTGGTCACATATCGTTACTAAACTGAAAATTCTGAAACATGTTGAGGTATTAAAAATAAAGACTATTGTGGAAGACACCATAATCAGTCTCATGGATATCATGACCCTGGAGCTTAGATGATATCAACTATTTCATGATTCTAATTTGATGTGAGATTAAGATGAATTAAGATGTGATATCATGACCCTAGAGCTTAGACTATAATATGATGTAGACTAGGTGCGTATCATGATTAATATCATCACGGATATCATGAGGAAATATTAAGATGATATTAAGGTGCGTATATCATGATAGAATAATAGGTGCCACCATATAATCTTAATATCAGGTGATAAGGCACCTATAATATAATAAGGCACCTAGATATTATTAATCATGATAAGGCACCACACCCCAGTGTTATTAATCATTATTATAGTGATCCTAGTGCCACCATATAATCTTAATATTATATCATGATAGTCAATATAGCGATATCATGACCCTGGAGCTTAGACTATAATCTGATGTAGACTAGGTGTGTATCATGATTAATATCATCATGGATATCATGA
>WSFP011461776.1:0-18787 GCA_009831015.1 Picea engelmannii
CTAATTGAAACAGAGTAGTAAATCCATAGTAGAGCTTTCTCCATATTACAGAGATCATGAGCTTCTGCATAACTAAGATAGTGTAACCAATACAGTATCGGCTTCAATAATAGTGAATAGCAAAGACAAACATACTCCATTCATACTAGTAGATATCGATAATATGAACTCCATTATTACTATAGGCTATAACTCTAACCCTTACTTATTTCACTCATTCAAGTTCTTGATTAGTAGTAAGAGATTATACGTGTTGCTTGCTCATTGATTAGTACAAGTCCATTGCATCATATTCAATAAGGGTCATACAATAAAGCTCTCTTTGATTACCATTGTTTAGTGATTGATTCAATAAAGTTTAATACTAGGTATAACTAATGAATCTTGTACTTAATCAACCAATATGAAAGGACTAGATACATGGAGAACATAGACATATAGAGATAAGATATACATGCTTCCTAAATTGATCATTATCATTACTAGTTATGTTAGTGTTTCCAACTTTCATGAAACATGTTAAGCTTATCCTATGTATTTCACATAATTAAGGTGTGATTACTATCCATATCCTTATGAGCAAAAGATCACTAGTGTAATCTCAATGTGCTTTGTAGATCATATGTGGTTTGATTACTTCATATACATAATTACTGGAATACTTATATAGCTAACAAGGATAAGTAGATGTATTTACCATATTAGTTAGGTTAGTAATGTTTCCATTATACTAATAAGGGTATGATTTCTGTGATAACAAGCTTCATTGCATACACGTAACACATAACATATAAGATTGTATTACATATAACACTAGCTTAAGCTAATATATGTGATTACTTACTATCATGTAACAATATAAGGTCATGCTTGTTCAATCTCTTAGTACTAATCCACTCTATCTGCTTATGTTACAGTTTTCATATTAGGTTACTATGATTACACTATGTATGAGTAATAAGTATTATTACCTATGCTCTTTAGTGGTACTAGTAAGATCAACTTAGTTAACTCATGTACAAAGATTATGGAAATAAGGTAGAGCTAAATCAAAGAACACAACTATACGACTAAGCATTTGACACCACAGATTCATTAGTAATGATTACTATGATGATTATGTGAATAAGGAGAAGTAATACCAATAGCTAGCGTGTTGTTGATATACTAAGTGTAATACAGGTGATTACTGATATAATGGGATTACAAGGGTATTTATAGAAGAGTAAGTCCATGATATGTTGTTACTGAGTACTGATATGACAATAAAGCCTACTTGTATAATATTATTAGCATGATGTTCTCACCAAATGATGTTGTCAGTTATTAGGTGAATACAAACCATTATAAGCACTAGGTAAAGCATCATATACTGCATTAGATTGGTATACTATAAATTATGGATACAAGTTATATGTATATGTTTGATTTCTACTAAGATGATGAAATGGTTCAAATCCCATTGATTTGATTCACTTATCCCTTAGATGAGCTATATGGACACAAGCTTATGCTAAGTATGAGTATTGGTTAACATGAACCATTGGTTCATGTTAAGCTATATTCTGTAATATGCTTAACAGGAACCAATGGCACTAAAAGGGATAGAACATAATGTAAGATCAGTCATATGTATACACTATATATAACATGCTATGGTAGTCATACTGAACAATTACCCATGCTAATAATACCTTGTGGAGTTGACAAATTGGATCCAAAGTAGGATCCAAAAGAAAAGTTCAAACTGCAAACTGCTTGTGGAGTTGACAAATTGGAAGGAAAAACTATTCTTTTAGAAATGAGGCCTATCAAGTCAAGTTATGACACGTGCAAGTCATTTTATGACATTTGCCTTCAGTCTTTGAAGGCAATGTATGAAGTGGAGAAAGAGAACCTTGATCTTGAAATTATATCAATTCCTCTTGTGTGCCCGAGAGATGAATATTATGTAATATATCAAGATGTATATCACCAGTTTTCAAGAGAAATTCCATGGTTTGTCTACCAAAATTCATGGATGGTAATGAAAAATGTAGTCAAGTTCTTTTTCGCTAAACACTGTAGATGGGAAGAGGGTGATGAATGTGAAAAATTGTATTCAACTATAAATTGGATTATAGAACCCAATGGGAGAATCATTATTTATACACCTTCTATATGCCTTAAAGATAAGGGAGAGGTGTTTAAGGTTCTTTTTCACTATTTAGAAAGTTAATCATATCAAGTGAGATGGGGAGTAAAAGCTTTTCCTACTATGTATGAAAAAAATGAAAATTTAAGAAAAGAAGAATGTAAACAACTAAAGAATATGTTGAATTTAGAGTTCCTTTTCAACCACTTGGAAAGTGCCCAGGTGAGGTCATTAATTTTTTTTGTTTTATTTATTATATATTTCAACATCATAATGATGAATACATTAATGGTCATTGATTTTCAATTTTATTTATTTATTTTGTTGTTGTTTCTTGCTAGGCAAAAAAGTCAATGTTTCAAGGAAAGTTGATATGCTTGTATATCGGGAATCGTGAGGAGGTTACATGTTCCATACGGAATGCAATAGAGCACTTTAGGGACAACATCTACATTATTTATATTAGCTATAACTTCTCTAGAATTGGATTTACTAAAAATATTTCCAAGGATTATTCACTGAAAATACAACTAAGATAGAAGGGATGCCTTTATCAAATTTGTCCATGCATGAAACTGTGAGATTTTCAATGTGTTTTGATCATTTGGAAAAAGTGGTCTTGATCTGAATCATATTATTTTGTATTAACATAATCATTTTCCATTTCTTATTTCCTAAAAGGAGGGGGAAAAGTGGTCACGGCCAAAGGTGACTTGGTCGACTTCAAGAAGCTTTTGTATGTTAAAGTATTTCCTGTCAGAGGGAAAAAAACTAGTATAGAAGTCCATCATTAAGAGTCTTCTCAATGATATAGAAGAGGCAAACTGGGTGGTTGCAGGTCTTATTGTTGTTGTGAATGTTCTAGAGAGATTTGAAATTGTTTCTGCCAACCAAATTGAGGGGCTTGGCTGCCGAATTGAGGGTCTGTTTAGATTACATGCGATAAATTGAGGGGCTATTTAGCTTACACGCTTGCGGATGTTCTAGAGAGATTTGAAACTGTTTCTTCCAACCAAATTGAGGGGCTCGCCTGTCGAATTGAGGGTTTGTTTAGCTTACACTCGATGAATTGAGGGTATGATTAACTTACATGCGATGTTGAGTTTGGCTCAATATACTAAGCTAATTTATGATGCTTAATTGTTTTAGAAAATAGTATATTATATATGCATTAACTAGTCGATATTTCTATGATGAGATCTCTTTTCGCTGAATATTGCTTCCTCAGGTCAAGGCCCCTCTCCTACTAGCAAAATAATATTATTTTCATTTAAGGTCGTGCCCTACTATTATAATGTGGAAAAGGAAAGAGTTCTCGGACCTCATGAAACAATTTCTTGTGAAACATGGCATGGGGAATCACCCCTTAATCTTTACAATTTCCCAAACCAACTGTTCTTTCGGCAAATAAATCCAAAAGGATTGAATTTAGGATTTCCACCTTCAACCAAGTTATCAAGAGAGGCCAAAGATCTAAATAAAGCACAACGAATTAAATAAAGATCTAATTTCAGCATAATTTCGTGGCCGCCAAAGATCTAAATAAAGCAAAGTGAATTAATGTGGGCAAAAAATCCTAATTCATGGCTAATTTATAAAACAATGACATTTACAGAAAAACAATGACATCTACACTAATTTACAATGATTTAGGGTAATTACGCTAATTTATAAAATAGAAAAATACCTTGAATTACAGGCTCCTGCACCAAACTCTCAACAACCGCGACCAATAGCTACCAACAACGACCAAACTCTCATGCACCAACAACGACCAAGCTCTCATGCACCAACAACGACCAACATCGTCAAACACTAACCATCCTTTCATGCACCAACACCGACCAACAATGACCAACTTCTCATGCACCAGACTGTTAGCAGTTCGAAAAGGATGGGTTGACCAATGTGTGGGAAATATATAAAACCTTTTTCGGCGAAAAGTTGTTTTCGGACAAAAAAACCTTTCGACTGAAAGATGTTTCAGTTGAACAATCTTTCGGCTGAAAAGATGTCACTGAATGAAAAAATATGTCCCGCTAGTAAGTTTTTGGTCGAATGAATCTTTCGATCGAAAAGATGTTACCGGATGAAAAAATTTCATCTGTCTAATATTGTACACGAAAATCGAAGGCATCGTCATGGTACTATTCGATTTTATGTCCAAAGGTTCGACCGAAACATTTTTCGGCCAAAAAAATGTCTCTAGGAATTTTGGAGACCCGATTCTCACAAAAATGTTACCCACCTTCATGATTTTACCCATGCTTCACTTCTAGTAGAAGGGATGGGGTGAAAATTTGGTGGAGATAAAGAATGAAGAGTCTAAATTCAAGAGTCAGTGGATAAAAAGTAGATGAATAACAAGCTCCAGATCAGTCTGAGGCCATTCAAGCTTTGAGGAAGAATGAAGGACATTCTAGAGGTCTAAAGGTTGACTCAATCATTATAGCATGCCAACGCCAGATTCAACAATTATAAAATAATGTGCCAATGTTGGATTCAATGAGTATAAAAAGGTGAACTAGTGGGAGACCTACTTCAATGGGCTTTTCCATGATGATGTTCCTTCTATCACTATTGAAAAACCTAATGCAAAGGAAAACAAGTAGGACTAAGGAAATATAAAGGAATGGTATGGCATTCTTTTGCTTTGTTAGTTGTATTTTTTGAATTTCAAGTATGCTCTAGTAGTAAAACACCCTGAACTATCCTTAGTTTTTTAACTTCATTATTAATATTTTTGCTAATTTTATGTCCTATTTTTTTTTGTAATTTCAATCATTTCGAATGAATTTACTCTTTTAAAATTATAATAATAATAATAATTACTGGCAAAGAAGAAAATGATGCTTCATTTCATAGATGGTTTGTGACCCCAATTGCACATTCTTCTTGATCAATTGTCAATCCCGACCAATTCCAAAACGTTTTTATCCTTCAACATTAGAAGATATTTTCTACCTCAAGCACTATGAGAGTTGCTATGTAACCATAATTTTCGTTTAAGGATTTTACCTTGCCACCTTGTTTTCATTGTACACTATAGATGCTTTTGGCACAACTCCCCATGAATACAAAGAAACAAAGAACACAAAATATAAAGAAACTTTCCTCCTCTCGATGGAGTTGTGTTTAGTGAGAAAACTACTTGAGTTCATTCATAAGGATTGAGAAGAAGGTTGACTCTACACAACTTCTGACCCAATATTTCCACCTTCCATAGAAACCAAAAGCTTTCATCATTTGAGCCAAAATTTCCCAACTAAGTTTGTTAGAGGCCTTCAAGATATCTAGTTTGATCAAAATATTTCTCTTTTTTTTTTGTTTTTTAGCAAGTGGATAATTTATTGTGCAGTGAATATCCCATCTATGATTTTCCTTTTCCAAGCCTCCTTGTTCATTAGAGATTGGATTTTCTAGCATGGGTTTGAGTCTATTATCCATTATTTTGTTAAGGCCCTGTAAATCACTATACATAAAGAGTTTGGTCCAAGTTTATTTTCCATGGTTTCATCTCCTTCTTTATAGATGAGGGTTTAAAAGGTAGCATTTAAAGACTTCGAAATGATGACTCTTTTTTGTGATTCCTCCCACTACTTCCTAAACATCATTTCCCACCATATCCCAACATTTGTGGAAGAAATTTGATGGGAAGTGATTTGTCCAAGTGATTTCCCGCTTGTAAGGTCAAATATCATTATCATTGCTTTCTCTTTTGAGAGCTCCTTATAGAGAATCTGGTTTTGTTATTTTGTGGCAATCACTAAAAAGTGGGATAAAAATTCAGTAATAGCTAGCATCTTTTTTATATGATGTTCCATGAGAAGGTTTGAGAATAAGATATTTAACTCGGTCTTTATATCCTTGCTTGTCTCCACTACTTCACTTGATGAGTGTTTAATTGCACTAATTATATTTACAGCCCTATATTTTAGGGTTGTTTGATGAAAAAATCATGTGTTCTTAGATCTCCTTCTTTTAGTCATCTAACCCTTGACTTTTGAATTCAATGGATTTCCTCTTTATGCTCTTATTCTTTTATCTCATTCATAATTTTCTCTTCTTGTCTCTACATCTCTCCCATTGGGTTCCATCCTTTCTTTTATTTGTGTTACATTTGTCTCCATTGAGGTTTCTGTTGAGCACTCAACACACCCTAAAAAGTCTATCCATTTCTACTTTTTGGGTACCACTTGATCCTTTGCATTGTCTGTTTTCACTTCAGTATGAAACTGATGCCTGAGCTTATCTTTTATGTTTCATGTTTGAATTGTTTAAAGTCTGCTTGAACATACAACAAAGAATCATCTTAACTTTAAATGGGACATAACAACTACTTAAGGAATCGATTGTCTAAAGCTTTCCCCAACACGCTTAGGAATTTCAGCATCGGTAAAGGGTAAAGGTGACGAAAATCGCTTGAGAAGTTCAAAATAGCCAAGCGTCGATCCTCATCGACGTCGAGGGACGAAAGTCTCTCTTTTCTGTGAATGAGCTTCGATAGGAATATCGTTGAAGACCGATTCGTTCAACTTCGGCAGAAAAAAGAAAAGAGTAAACAGCGTGCAAAGAGAGGAGTGATATTGCCGACCCCCGACTCCTGATACGATTTATACATCGAAAATTTACAAAATGATAATCCACAAAGAAAACTACACATTAATTTTCCATTTTAATGCCGATCCCCGACGCCATCCAAGCATTGGCAGTCACAGTGCTTTCAATGTGAGCAAAGTCTCCTAGTGCAATCCTTACCCACCAGCTGAGTGCTAAATTTTTTGTTTTAAATATTTTAATAACTCCGAGTTAATAATGTCACGTCAACATAAATCGACATCGGAAGTTTTAAAGGGAACATATCAACAAACTTACAAGGCAACTCAAAATAATGACAATTATAAATCCCATATTTTGCGCGAAAACTTAGATAAGAAAACACGGTAAATTTACATACAAAAGGGGAACGTGATACATTCAAAACACTTTCGATTTTTTTTTATATAATTAAACCTCCCACCAAGCTGGGGTTACATACGAATAGACACCACCGACGTCTTGACTAACCGGCCCGGTCACAGTAGGAATATAAAAACCCTTACAACAAAAAGAAAAAACTGTCAAGCGTCACTTCGGAGAACGCAAAGCAAGAGCCCGCCCATTATAAATCTCCTGCACATGGACCTTCTCCCAGACTACTCCTTGCGGCCTGCAATGTTTTCTTTTCCTCTTTCGTTGTCATCCTCCGTGCCTCGCGTAGATGCACAATTATATCTTGTGCTTTCTGAAGTTGTCTCTGGAGCCAAATTGTGCTTCCTTCGCGACCCTGCGACGTCGATGCCTATCGGTTCTTCGCCACCAACTGGCTCCATAAATCTCCATTTTCTTGGTAGAGTTTGACTATGGCAGGTTCGACTCACTCTAACTACTAGATGGGACTCTTAACAGGAGAACCTAATGCCTTTTCCCTTCTCTTTCGTATCCCGCTTCCTCTACTGGTAGTTCCGACAGGTTTCGACCAGTTAGTGAGCATCATAGACCCCTCAGTGGCTGGATGAACACTCAGCTTAGCTGGGAGGCGGTCTTCTTCCCCTTTTTTCTTATCTTTCCTAGGCCTTCCCCTTCTCTGTGGTGTCTGCTCCTGAGAGGGAATGACCCCTAGAATATGTCTTTCAGGCATACTTCTCTCCACCCCTACCTCCACTGGAGACACTGACACTGTTTCCAAGCGAAATTCAGTACCTCCTATTGGAGCTTCAGGGACATTGGAAGCCAATAAGAAAGAGTCCCAGGCACATTGGGGCTCAGACCTGGCACTCCGACTACCTCGCAAACCCCATCCCTTGTTTAAAGGGGATCCCATAATGCCACAATGTAGTGGCTTAGACGTCTATGGATGGTAAAGGACTACTACACGGAGTTTCGTCAGAATAAACTCACAAGACCAGTGTTACAGAGGTATAAACTTGGCATATGCGTAGAATTCCCCACAGAAGTCCTATAATTTATAGAGGAACGAAGAAGCGAAACAGAGCATGCCAAAGAACACTCACGCCTCGCGACAGGATGTCTTGAAGATTTAACGCATCACAACTGCTCGACGGATGCAATCCAGAACACATAAAACGTCGTCGATCAAAGTTGTAAGGAATATACAGTACGATCATTCCAATCTCTTTAAACTCCCCAGCTTCCATTATTAACGAATGATAGTTGACACACTTGGTGATACAGCTTCTGGAAGAATTTAATGACTTCCTTATTACGATATCCGACCTTTTGGGAGCGTACGCGTGCACGCTCGACTCTGGCGTCTTTTCCCAGCCCCAAAGGTCGAGTGGCTACTGTGACGGTTCTGACATTCATATCTGTTGTACTTGATTTGCCATGCTATGACGCATTGACGTAACTCATTTAAACTGAAGAGGAACAACAACGTGGACAAAGACATTGCAGGTCATTCAAAGGGGCGACTGGGATCACGTAAGTATTAAATGATCGAGACTAACGAGCTCTAGAGGTACGCATCAGTCTATTATGTTTGTTTGTATCTTATATTATATTACTGGATCACTAAACTACCTCAACCCCGATTGTTGGAAATATTCCTCGATTACTGAACAAAGCTTGCTCTGTGATCTCGCCAAAGAGCTCAAAAGAAACATAGAAGCAGAATCAAAAGAGCAATGAAGGATATTTGGCTTCCCGAGTTCGGCACCCCGACAAATTTGTTGACTTAAGCGACATATTCAAGTTGCATGCCAAACAAGACTCATTATGGATTGAAGAGCTCACAAAGATGATCGATGTGAGTCCAGGGCAAGTGCAACGATTCACCGAACCTCCAATCAGCGCCTGAACCATGCTATAGCAGTTGAAATCCAGTCTCGTAAAGTACCGGGTGCATGCAATAGACATCAGGGGAATATATGCGGCTCCAATGGGACAACACAGGTTTCCATGGGCCCAAACTTGTGAAGAATTGTTTATCAACTGGACTGAATATGAGCGAAGTCACCCTTTCCAAGAAATATATTGGATTGATTGTTAAAGAAACTATTAGAAGATAATTCCACGTGGCGATTTTTGCTTTTCTTAAACTACACTTAGTCGTTAATTTTAGTTAAAATTTATATTATAAATAAAGACATCGACCAATTAGTTAAGGATCAATGGTTGTTGTAAGAACTTTTTCTTTTTGGTTGTTAATAATTATTTTGAAGCTGCTATGAATTGAGAAGTCCTTCTGGACCAAAAGCAAACTATTTTCATCAGATGCATGTGATTGGACTTGGAGAAGAACTACTTCCTATCATGTTTCATGAATGATGTAGTAATGAGTAAGAGCAATTAATTCTGTTGTCAAGTTATCTGGTGCAATGTTTTGATGTTCTTTGCTTTAATGATGAAGATAAAATCGTTGTGTTACTATGTGATGAATACTTATGGTAGATGAATTATTTTGCTTGCCATTATCTTATCACATATGTGTTTTTCTTTCTGATAACTAGTTTCTCAGACAGTAATTGGATGCTCACATGGTTGATGTATTAGTATTAGGCCTGTGGTATATAATCATTGTCTGCATGTTTGAGCAGTGTGTTATCCCAAGCTCAACCTCTTCCCCAGTAGTTAAAACTTAATCTTGTTTGCTATCAAGTTGGTCTATACTGGCTTGCATTCCTCCTACCAGTCCCACCCAAGTGAAAATACATAAGAGAATAGTCCTAACTGAAGGAAGAGCCTTCACAAGAAAAACACAAAGCCCATCGATAAATTGGTCGGATCACAAGATCTGGAGAACCATTCCATCTTCAAACATTGCAGAGTCTAATTGGGCCTCGATGGTGGGTTTGGTTCCTACTGTTGAAGTAAGGGATTTAATACCCATCAACAAAATTGGTGCTAGAAGGAGGGACTGAGAATGAATGGTTGAATATATATTTTATATAGCATTTCAAACAACCTACAGATTCGTAATGACCCACATGCATGGCTAGTCATTCAATAGACAACCCACACACGCTGAGTAATCCCAAAGCGGGTAACTCACCCCAGCCCGAGGAAGAACCTTTTCACACTGAAATACCTTACGCCCTTCCTCACGAGGAAGTAAATCAAATTAGGAGAATCACAAGAGTCGACGCCCGGTAGATCGGTGCGTTGTCCTTAGCTCACATACTCCCTCGAAGAAAACAACAAAGAAGACTAGTGGTTAGCACTCCCGATGAGGTTTTCGTACACTTTGTAGAAGACTTAATAGATTTTGCGATTATCAAAATCTAAGAACCTCTTGTTTTGATACCTGAAATGCCAGCCAGCGACATCTCCGAGCCAAACGAATTTTTGGAAGAAGAAGAGTTTGACTCAAATTTTGAAGATATGGAAAGTAATGGTAACCATGAGGAAGAAAGGGAAATCCTACTTCAGAACAACCAACCCTGGTTGGTCAGAGACGTTGTGGTTGTCCATGGACGAGTACATAATCTTCCCTGGCACCCGGAGAAGCTTCTTCCCAAGTACGACCCCGAGACTTTAGGTTTACCTGAAGATCATATCAATAAGTTCATACTCACGATTAGACTCATGAACGTTCAAAATAAAGACGTAGTCTGCAGAATTTTCCCCTACACATTTGAAAATTCATCTTCCACGTGGTATTTTAATCTGCTGGTAGGATCTATAACTAGCTGGACCAAGTTCCAGAAAGATTTTCTAGATAAATTTGCAGAGGAAACTACTACAGGAACTCTTATGGCTGAGTTGTTTGTAGCCACCATGAGTCCAAAAGAAAGGGTCAAAGATTTCAATCAAATATTCATGACCATCTTAAACAAATTCTAGCTCGTGGAAAAACCAACTCAAGAGTTGCAGATAGAGGTTTATACTAACGCACTCCCGACTTCTATTTCTATGTTTGTAAAGAGAGCTGCTAAGAAAACCCTGGCAGAAAATTTTGAAGAGCCCAAGACAATAGAATTCCAGATGAAAGGATGTAAAGAAGGCCATGCCTCTCTAGTAAAGAAAGAAGCGCAACCCCCTCCTAGGAGAGGACTCCTTCTAACTAGATCGTCGAGAAACCAATTGAACAGGATCCCGACAAGGGTAATGGAGATATAGAAGATCTACAACGCATGGTTAAGAAATTATCAAACAAGATCATAGATATGAAGATAAATGCAGGAGAGGGAAACCTAGGCGAAAGGCCCTATAAGCCTTTCTTTAAAAGGAATTAGCCTTTCAAAGCAATTGAACCTCCCCCAGCTAACTTAAATATTGATCTAGGGAATGTTGCATCTGATTCTTTATGTACTTATCATCGGGAAAAACACTCTGAAAGAGACTGCCCTCAATGGGTACATGCCATGAATTTGATGGCCAATCGGTTTCTAGATGAAGTCTCCCTAACCGAACAACCAAGTAGTTCGGTTATGAATATTACTGACCAGGAAGAGATTGACCCACCACGAGATACAACCATGTTGATATGGGATCCCGACATGATCATGCCATCCGACGACCTGTTTGAATCTTAGGAACAACCCGCAAAAGTTTCGGTGGTACAGACACGCAGTAAGGGCCCACCTAGATCGAAAGATACCGACGTCACCCAGGCCTCGAAAAGTAAGTTAATGCCTTATCGCCCGAAAACATATTTCGTTCTCAGTAAAAATCCTATACACATTCATACCCAGGAATTGCCCAAACTAGATTACAACGTGGTCGAATATTTGAAGAAGCTAAAGGCAAATATATTAGTTATGGACATATGCAGGATTCCTCGGCAGAAGGACTTTTTATTAAAAGCTTTGAATCCAGTAGAAAAACTGACGGTGGGTAATGGTCCAGAAAGAAATATGTCTCCCATAGATCTGGTAGGAAAACTGACTGTGAATGCATGTTCGGGAGATAGAAAGGAAAAGCCTTTTGTCCCACCTTTCCTCTTAACGTTCAAAGTCTTCAATAGAAACCTTCATAACTGTTTGGTAGATTATGGAGCATCTTCCAACGTTATGCCCTTGTCTATTTGCAAAACATTAAATGCCATACCTGTCAAAAGTGATAAACATGTCATACAACTAGACGTGACCCAGGTCAAGGTCATATGAGAACTCAAAGATGTGATGATCAGAATATAGATGCACCCCACGTTCGTGCAAGTGATTGACATCATCATAGTAGATATCCCAGAGGCATATGGGCTATTACTGAGTTGAGATTGGTATAAAAAGCTAAACGAGTACTTCATTACAGACTGGTCACACCCATGGCTAGCACTGAAGGGATACAAGAACATGATCAGAATCGATAGGGAGAGATATCTGAAACATACGGTCATTGATCTAGAAACCCCGAACGAACCCTCATCCACAAATTTCCCCATACTGGGCAATTATTCCTGCGATTCCTACTTCGGAAACTTTGCTCCTCTCTTGTCCAATGTTCCTCTTACCCAAAAATCCGAATTGGTTTTTTAAGAGATATTGTCGATACCGACATGACACACACTCTTATGTCAAAACCCTGCGCTAGAGCTTGCGGAACAAAAGGTCGGAGAGAAAGAAACTAACAAGGGAAACAAAAAGAGCGATTTTCTCTCACAAATTTGGACCCTCTATTTTGATGGATCTAAATCGCAAGAAGGGTCAGGAGCAGGGTGCATCCTCATCAATCCTAAGGGTAAACGTCATTTCCTATCCTGTAGGCTAGAGTTCGAATGTACCAATAGCACTGTCGAATATGAAGCTCTGGTACAAGGATTGAAGAAAGCCATAGATTTGAATGTCAAAGAATTGAAAGTTTTCAAAGACTCTGAAATTATTGTTAGATAAGTAAGGAATACTATACATTGCAATTCTCCCCACTTGAAGAACTATCAACAGGAGGTGGATAGGTTAATAGAGCACTTTGAAGCTTTCAATATCACAGCAATCCCCAGAGAAAAAAATATTCTTGCTAACTCCTTGGCCACAGCCGCTTCCACGCTGTCACCTTTAGAGGATTATGAAGCCTCCCAATTCACTGTGGATTTTCTCTACAAACTATCGGTACCTAATAACATTTCCAATTGGAAAGTCTTTGAAGGAGATGAACAGATTATAAACTTCTTAACCAACCAAGACAATTTTAAATATCTCGCTATTGACGATGAAGAATTCCAAGAGCAATCAATAGAAACCGATCCTCGGATAGGGCAAGCTATGGATAAATCGAAGGCTCACACAATCCCGAAAGGGGTAGCTAATCTTGAAAATTCGTTTGATATGAACGAGCGGTTTAAGGGACCTAAAAACACAAAGACTGGTATCTCTTGTCTCTTGCATGAAACTATAAATCTTGGGATCCCAGAAAACCCAAAGAATGTGAATCTCAACAAGACTATATCTAAGGAAGAGAGGAAAGCTTACCTCAAATTATTTAGACAATACCAAGATGTCTTCGCATGGTCCTATAGGGATTTGAAAACATATGATACCCGCATCATTCAACACACCATCCCGTTAAAACTCGAAGTGAAACCTTTCCAACAAAAGTTCTAAAAGTATCACCCATCCCTAGAACCTCTCATGTATAAGAAATTAAAGAAACTTTTAGATGCCGACTTCATTTTCCAGGTTAGGCATTCTGCCTGGGTAGCAAATCTTGTTTCGATGAGGAAAAAGTCGGGAGAAATCTGCCTATGCGTAGATTTTAGGAACCTCAACAGAGCTTCAGAAAAGGACAATTACCCAGTCCTACCAATGGAACAACTCTTGCAAACCATGTCTGGCTCAGAGATCTTCTCTCTACTAGACGAGTTCTCAGGTTACAACCAAGTCCTGGTTTCAGAGGAAGATCGTTTAAAAACCACCTTTCGAACTAAATGGGGAACCTTCACCTATAAATGCATGCTTTTCGGGTTACTTAACACAGGAGCGACCTTCCAAAGGGCCATGGACGTAGCTTTTCGGGGACTAATCAATAAATGTGTGATAGTGTATCTAGATGACGAAACAATGTATTAGAAGAATAGAGAAGAGCACATCCAACACCTAACTTAGATTTTTGAAAGGTGTAGGAAATATGGTATATCCTTAAACCCAAAGAAAAATGTATTCGGTGTCAAGGATGGTAAGATATTAGGTCACATTATATCTCAAGCAGGGATTCGCATAGACACGGAAAGGATTAAGGCCATAGCTCAACTTCCATTACCCCGTAACAAGAAAGTTATGCAGTCCTTTTTCGGAAAAATCAATTTTGTGAGGAAGTTCACTCCCGACTTCGCAGAAATCATCAAACCCTTACAAAAGATGATTCGCAAGGATGTCGAATTTAAGTGGGATGATGAGAGAAAAGATGCCTTCAACAATATCAAAGCTGTTATATCCTGAGCCCCGGTGTTGCAAAGTCTCGATTTCAATAGAGACTTTTTCGTTCATACGTTCACCTCCAACCAATCATTAGCTACAATTTTGACTCAGAAGGATGATGACAACAATGAAGCCCCAGTGTCATTTATGAGTATTAATCTTCAAGGAGTTGATCTCAATTATCCTACTATAGACAAACATGCCTACGCGGTTTATAAGGCAGTAAAGCATTTCAGGTCTTACATCCTCAAGAATCACACTAAAGTGATTGTGCCACACCCTGTAGTCCGATCCTTGTTTACCCAGCAAGAAATGGGGGAAAGAAGAGGGAACTGGATGGTAGTAGTCCAAGAATTTTATCTAGATATAAAACTTGCCAAACTAGTAAAAGGACAAGGGTTATGCAAGCTTGCAGCCGAAGCCCAGGATCAAGTAAATGAAGACTCCAAATGGGAGAATGAAATGGCACTATGGTGTGGCGAAGTATCATACATCTCCCCAGAACAAGACTCTTGGTATAAGGATTTAACTTATCTTCTACATCATGTTACTTGTCCCGAAAATCTCAACCCTAGAGAAAGGAGAGCCCACAGATTAAAATATGCACAATATTGTCTTATAAATTCGGTGCTCTTCCAGATAAATTATGATGGAGTACTATTAAGATGTATCGAACGTGAAGATGCAGCCAAAGTGCTGAAGGAACTCCATGATGGCCCCGCCGGGGGACATTTCACAGGAAACACCATCGCTCATAAGATTATGAGAGTCGACTATTATTGGCCCACCTTTTTCAAAGACGCTCATACTTACGCTAGAAACTGTAAGACTTGTCAAATAAGCGCTAGAAAGGAGAAGAGAGCATCAGTCCCACTCCAACCTGTGATTGTCTCTAGTCCTTTTGAGCAATGGGGATTGGATATCATAGGACAAATTACACCTATATCTTCAAAACTGCACAAGTACTTCCTTACTGCCACTGACTATTTCACAAAATGGGCAGAGGCCATTCCTCTAATTCATGTAAACAAGAAGGTAGTAATCCAATTCATAGAACAACATCTGATCACGAGGTTTGGTGTCCCTTCTATTTTGGTCTTTGATAATGCAGCTTACTTTTCTTCCACCCTATTGACGGAATTTGATCTAAACAAAGGAACCATAATTAAGTACTCTGCAAATTATTATCCTCGGGGAAACGGTGTGGCAGAATCAACTAATAAAAACCTGGTAAGAATATTAAAGAAGACGGTCTCATATAACCAAAGAAATTGGCATAATCTACTCCATAATGCTTTATGGGCCAATGAGGTCACACCCAAAGAAGCTATAGGAAATTCCCCATACTTTTTGGTCTACAAGCAAGAATCCATTCTCCCAAATGGGCTCTATCTTCCGTCTCTTCAACTAGCCCAAGATTCCAACGAAGAACCTTCATCGGCCATGCAACAAAGAATTAACACTCTGCTCATGCTGGAAGAAGAGAGAGAAAAGGCTAATTCAAAATTCCTAGCTCACCAACAGATAGTGAAAAAATGGTTCGATAAGCATAAGGCTAAAGAAAAGAACTTTGAAGTAGGAGACTTAGTCCTGAAGTGGGATAGAGCAAATGAACCAAAAGGGAAACATTCTAAATTTCAGAATCTATGACTTGGACCTTTCTAGGTGGCTGAGAAGATCGAGGCGGGAACTTATCGGTTGCAGAATTTGAAGGGAGAACCTGATGTCCTCCCAATAAATGGCCAAGCCCTAAAACAATACTTCCAATTAAAAAATAAATAAAAATATGTGTGTTTTATGTTGAGTATCGTCACGATTGTGAAATGCTTCTTTTGTTGTTTCTTTTCTTTCTGGTTTTCTATGCTTTTGAAGGTATGTCCGGCAAAACAATGGTTGGCCTTAAAATCATGCAACATAGAAAACCTTGTTTCTAACTCATCACTCACTTACAAACACCAAAAGAACTGGAGAACTTGTGGTTACTTTGAGGAATCCTCTATCCAACCTAAGCAAATGCACAACTTCGGAGAAATGTCAGGAATGTCTACTTTGTGGTTCGGTAAGACCTCAAGGGAAAGAAGGAAAGATGGAAAGGACTACATGAACCCATAAGACATAGCTAGTGAAGCATCCACCTTAATCCTCTCACTTTGCAAATAAACATACATCCTCCTCTCCCACTCACTCAGTGCATCATGCAGAAATAAAGTTGATAATATCAAAGGAGTGAACAATAGGAGAGGGTATGTAGATATCTCCACTAGGGCTATGAATGCTCACTAGTAGTGGAGAAAGGTCTGTGATGTCGGGGTGACTCCGTCGGGGCTATGGACGCTCACTGGCAGCGGAGCGACACCGAAGCGGGTAAGTAGAGGTAATTAAAGGCTTCATGTCAGTGAATACCTTGTTAGAGTTTTGTAAAAAGGGGGCATGAGTCAGGGTCAAAGGAAACAAAGGAGGAAAGGGGTTAAAACCCCACAGGCAGGCTCAGAAGCATCAATCAAAGGACGTCAAATGCAAAGGTTAAGAGGTTCCAATTTAAGACCAACCAAGATTCTCCATCAGCTTCCATATCAGCCAAGCCTTGGAGGAGGAACAAAGATTCTTCTTTTGCCTAGTGAATCGCCATTTGTTGAGCACTCAACACACCCTAAAAATTCTATCCATTTCTACTTTTTGGGTACCACTTGATCCTTTGCACTGTCTGTTTTCACTTCAATATGAAACTGATGCTTGCGCTTATCTTTTATGTTTCATGTTTGAATTGTCTAAAGTCTTCTTGAACATACAACAAAGAATCATCTTAACTTTAAATGGGACTTAACAACTACTTAGGGAATCAACAATCTAAAGCTTTCCCCAACACGCTTAGGAAGTTTGGGATCGGTAAAGGGTAAAGGTGATGAAAATTGCTTGAGAAGTTCAAAATAACCAAGCGTCGATCCTCATCGGCGTCAGCGGACGAAAGTCTATCTTTTCTGTGAATGAGCTTCGATAGGAATATCGTCGAAGACTGATCCATTCGTCTTCAGCAAAAAAATGAAAAGAGTAAGCGTCGTGCAAAGAGAGGAGTGGTATCATCGATCCCCAACTCCCGATATGATTTTAGTGTCAAAAATTTTAAAAATGATAATCCACAAAGAAAACTACACATTAATTTTCCATTTTAATGCCGATCCCCGATGCCATCCAAGCATCGACAGTCGTAGTGCTTTCAACGTGAGAGAAGTCCCCAAGTGCAATCCTTACCCACTAGCTGAGTGCTAAATTTTGTGTTTTAAATATTTTAATAACCCTAAGTTAATAACGCCATGTCAGCATCAATCAACATCAGAAGTTTTAAAGGGAACATATCAACAAACTTACAAGGCAAATAAGAATAATAACAATTATAAATCCCATATTTTGCGTGAAAACTTAGATAAGAAAACATGGTAAATTTACATACAAAAGGGGAACATGATACATTTAAAACACTTTCGATTTTTTTTCATATAATTAAAGCTCCCGCCAAGCTCGGGTTACATACGAATAGACACCATCGACGTCTTGACTAACCGGCCCGGTCACAATAGGAATATAAAAACCCTTACAACAAAAAGAGAAAATTGTCAAACGTCACTTCGGAGAATGCAAAGCAAGAGCCCGCCCATTATATATCTCCTGCAAACGGACCTTCTCCCGGACTACTCCTCACGCCCTGCAATGTTTTATTTTCCTCTTTCGTTGTCATCCTTCGCACCTCGTGCAGCTGCACAATTATATCTTGTGCTTCCTGAAGCTGTCTTTGGAGCCAAACTGTGCTTCCTTCGCGATCCTATGATGTCGATGTCTCTCGGTTCTTCACCACCAAATGGCTCTGCAACTCTCTATTTTCTTGGTAGAGTTCGGCTATGGCAAGTTGGGCCCGCTCTAACTGCTAGATGGGACTCTTAATGGGAGAACCTGATGCCTTTGCCCTTCCCTTTCGTCCCCCGCTTCCTCTACTGGTAGTTCTGACAGGTTCTGACCAGTTAGTAAGCATCGTAGACCCCTCAACGGATGGATGAACACTCAGCTCATTCGGGAGGCGGTCTTCTTCCCCTTTTTTTGTTGGTTGTGGAGCCTGATTCAGAGGTCTTTGGTTTCTAGTCGTGTGTTGAGTGAAAAATGTGTCACATAAATTCTCAACGATTTAATG
Source organism: Picea engelmannii (assembly GCA_009831015.1). NCBI lineage: Eukaryota > Viridiplantae > Streptophyta > Pinopsida > Pinales > Pinaceae > Picea > Picea engelmannii. Next base: position 18,668 of record WSFP011461776.1, read on the forward strand.
TCAACCAGGAGCTCGCAAGCTTAGAGACACAACACAATATGTGCGAGGATTGAAGTTGTCTATTCTAAACTACTAAAGCAAAGAACACAAAAATAACATGAATATACAAATGACAAATTT
>ML875058.1:0-11115 GCA_009831015.1 Picea engelmannii
ATTTGGGGGTTAATTTTATGAACATAAACTCAAAAAATCAGCAAGCTGAGATTGCTGATAAAATTTCTCATGACAGCCCTAGCTTGGCAGAATGCACTTGGTATAAGGACATCATACATTTTCTGTAGAAGTTGTGGCCTCCTAATGGCTTAGATAAGAACAAGGTGAGAGAGTTGAAGCTCAAATAAATTAAATATTGTCTCATTGATCAGGTATTGTATTGGAAAGATCCCCTAAGAGTTCTTTTGAGATGTCTGGATCCACATGAGGCCCAAAGGGAAATAACTGTTTTTCATGACAGCTTATGTGGGGGCCATGATTTTTGGAGGACCACAAATTATAAGATCCTCAGAGCTGGGTATTTATGGCCTAGCCTTTTTACTGATGTTTTTGCAAAGATTAGAGCTTGTGTCAAATGCCAAAATTTTTATGGAAAGCAACAACTCAAATCTTTGCCTTTGAAACCTGTGGTGGTTTCTAGACCTTTTCAATAGTGGAGTCTTGAATTCATTGGAGAAATAAACCCAGCCTCAAGTGGTGAGCATAGGTGGATTTTGATTGCCAATGATTATTTCACCAAGTGGATAGAATCCATCCCTACAAGAAGTGCCTCCCATAGGGTAATCATTAGCTTTCTTGAATATATCATGTGATGCAAACCCCCTCCCTTCTTCCTCAGCAAGGTATGCTGACCTCCCAGTCACTGGATTGTTCTTATTCTCGAGCTAGAACAACTCCTTGGGTTCCTGCTAGAACTTATCTTCAAATTCATAGGTCCTTTAAAGATTGCACCCACGCATGCAAGCACTGGGCGCTATCCCCTTCCACACGATCATAGACTATGACCACACACTCTCCAAAGAGATTTTTGTTATTTAGGGTATCGATTATTCTGTGTATGAGTCTCTTTGACTCCCCGATCGTCGAAACCTCGATAGAGGCCTAGTCCTCGCTAGCTCCTACCTCCATATGACCATTGGTTACAAACCATGGCCCAACTCCAATCGCATATCGGGACTCGCGGTTTTCGAAATCGGAGGACTATTCAACACTTTCCCCTGATGTTCGAATCGTTGAAATTTTTTCTAGGAAACCAACCGTCCACACACGCTCCCAATTTGCGGTCACGATTCTTTCGGGAGTTCGTGATTAGTGAGCTCCTACCCTCTTTTGTTTTGACTTCTCTACACAGTAAGTCAGGGAAATGCTAGCATGCTACCATGCGTCCTCTGGTGATGGATGGTACTGAAAGTTTCAGGACTTCTCTCGTGCACTTCCCTGGAGATCCAACGGTTGTTGGTTCAACCTCCTAGATCCAACGACTGAGACTTGATCTTCTCCCACACTCGTTTCTTTCACCTATCCTTTGATCTGACGACTCAGATCCATTCTCCCTTTTTGAAGATTTGTGTTTCGTGACTTTGGGGAACTCTCCACCTCCATTTTCTCGAATATCTGATGACCAATTTACGGTCCAGATATTACACAAATCAATGACAAAGATTAAATCGATGATTTTCCTTTCATGATTTTGGGGAAGTCTTCATTCCCATTTTCTCGATGACCAAAACCATGAAACTATGACCACGCTAGATCGACGGCTCGCAGGTTTCCCTGTCCAATGGTCTAGATTCATTAGCAATTTCAGATATTAGGGAGTCAAAAGACTATCTCCTTCATTCTCCCGATCCACGAAATGACGAAGTTCCTCCTCTATTCCTCCGAACACCAAAATACCGAAATCCTCCTTTGGGCATGAAGCGTTAAGGTTCACACTACTTCTACATATCTAACTGTTGTCTAATCTAATCTCTCTCGTGCTCTATTTTGGGTGTCTAGACATGGATTCGATGGTCCAGATCGTTTCCTTGTAGCTTATCCGATGGATACCGTGCTCTCCCTCCTGAGCTTTTACGCCTTCTTCCCTGCTATCTCGGTAGGAGATGATGGTCTGTGGTATCCCAAAGTGAACCCAAACTTGTTTGAAGAAGAGCTTGGAAGTATCAGCTACTGTGACAGTATTCTTACAGGCTGTGAGGATGGCCATCTTCGAAAACCAATCAGCGACAAAAAACACGTAGTCATTTCTGTGCTTAGTGGACGACAAACCGGACATGTAATCCATGGATATGGACACCCACAACTTCTCAAGAATAGGAAAACGGGTGTATAAGCCTTGCTTCTTGATGGCCAGCTTGGAAATGGAACAGGCAGTGCAATATCTGATATACTTGATGATGTCCAGTCGAAGTTTTGGCCAATAAAATTGTTTCTGAAGGATGACCATAGTTTTTTCTATGCCAAAATGTCCTGCCACCCGACTATAGTGGGCTTCCAAAATCATCTTTGCACACTCACTTGTAGGAACACAGAGATGACCCAAGTGGCATAAGACTCTGTCCTAAATGTGAAAATCAGTGACAATGGTGCATGTACCCAAGAGTTGATATGTGGTGGCGAAGTCCGGATCTTGCTAGTAAAGTTGGGGCCATTCCGATGTTTCATGTCCATAGGAATGGAGCACAGTGGTAAGTGCAGCCACAGGAGGCCGACTGAAGAAGTCAGTGACATGATTGGAGACACATGTCTTATACTTGATGTTGAGATGGAACTACTGCAGGTAGGTGGACCACTTCTGATGGCGGTCGTTCTACAATTTCCCCTATGTCTATATGAACTACAAAGGCTTGTGATCAATGTGTATGATAGTCTTTGTCCCGAGAATGTAATGTTTCCATTGATGTCAGGCTTGTACAATGGAATACATTTCCTTGTCATAGGTGGGGTATTTACGGATAGTATTAGAGAGTGTCTCACTTTGGTATGCCACCGGATTCATGTCCTGAGTGAGAACTATGCCCAGAACATAGTTAGATGCATCAGTATCAATCTTGAATGGTTATTGCAGATCGGTAAAGGAGAGTACTGGAGCTGAGAACAATTGATGTATCAAATATTTGAATGCTCGTTTCTCATCCTTCCCCCAAATGAATGTGGACCTACCACCGCCCTTGGTCACCTAGATGAGGGCCCAAGCAATATGGGACAATCCCAACATGAATCGTCGATAAAAAATGGCGAGTCCTAAGAAGCTCTGGAGCTCGGTCAATGTGGTCGGGGATGGCTAGTCACAAATGACTTGGATATTAGCTAGATCAACATGTATCCCATTCTCATCAATAATGTAGCCCATGTATTGGACCTTGTTCATGCCAAAAGATCATTTTTCCAAGTTGGCATAAAGCTTGTGCTGTCGTAGAGTGCTAAATACCTGTTGAATATGCTACATGTGCTCCTCCCATGTTCTATTAAATATGAGGATGTCATCCAAATATACTACGATAAAGGATTTGGTGAAGGGTCTCAATACATCGTCCATCAACCTCATGAAAGTGGTTGGTGCATTTGTTAAGCCAAAGGGCATGACTAGCCATTCGTAGGGACATTCCTTAGACTTGAAGGTTGTCTTCCAGACATCTATTGGTTCGGTTGGAACCTGTTGGTAGCCAGACTTCAGGTCAATCTTGCTGATGAAATTTTCCCCCTTGAGTTGGTCAAGAAGGCCATCAATCCCGCAAATGGGATAGCGGTTCCTGACTGTGATTTTGTTTAAGTCTCTGTAATCAATGTAGAGTCGCCAAGTCCCATCCTTCTTCTACACCAGTACAATCGAGCTTCCATAGGGGGAGGATGTAGGTCTGATGCGCCCTTTTTGGAGAAGCTCTTGGATCTGACGCTTTATTTCTCCATTCTCCATCAACGAGCATCGATATATTGGTCCATTAGGTAGAGGCACGCCAGGGGTCAGATCAATTGGATGCTTGACATGGCAGTGTGTCGATACCCCTGTAGGTGAGACGAAGATGTCTCTATACTCTTCCATGATCCCATACACTTGTTTATGCTACAAAGAGAGGTGTTGTGTAGAGGCCACAGATGTGGCGGTGACCTTCTTCTTACTGTGAGAATGGATCACAAAGAAGAAGAACTTCCCGGTCTGTGAAATGAACTTACGACATTGCTTAGCAAAGATTAAATAAATAGCAGTGGGCAGTGCCACCTCTAGGATCATGTACAATTGTCTACCCAAAGTAATAATAACATTGTGAGGTCTAGACTCACACACAACATGACGATTCCACAAACATGGTTGTCCTAAAAGAACATCACAAACTTCAAGGGGAGAAATATCACAGAGTACCTCATCTTTGAAAGGCTTGATGTCATAGGACATATGACATTGTTGGTTGACATGAAGATCTCTTCCTTGATGAAGCCAGCTAATGGTGTAGGGTTGCGGGTGCGGTGTCRKTGGCAGGTTTAGCCACTTGAGGACCTCTACTGAAATTAGGTTACTCTAACTACCGYTRTCAAAAATGAAGTGAATCAGAGCCCCCTTRACCCACATCTATGAGTGAAATAGGYRTTCCCCTTCCTCTGGTTCTTCTGGTTTTCTTGGTCGAAMTTTGGTGGTAGTGACCATGGAACTATGTTCAACATYGATAATCCACTTCCCTCCTTCAGGATTTGACTTGAAAWYAGAATCGRCCTCTGACTCGGAAGCCTTTAGCTCGGCCACRAGGGACTACTTGGAGCGACATTCRTCAGTGTTGTGCCAAGGAMTTTTATGGTACTCACACCATTTTCCTGTGTCCTTCTTCRGCTTCTCATTTCYCTTCTTGTGTTKCGGCTTGGACRGATTGTCCTAAGGGWGACCATCCCGACTTGGTCCCCTACTATGTGGGTTGGGGTTKCCTTTCCCCTGTTTGGATCTGTGCRAAGTTGTCCATCATTTCATTCCTTTGTGGTGTGAGGGMTTCCTCGAGCAACATTTTAATAGGATCTCCTKCTCCATCAKCTTTMTTTTCATCTCCCATGGGTTTTTCTYGGGCTCGRGGTGACTGATATGGTAGTGGATTGATTGGTTCGAGTCCCAWCTTCTTGTATCCATACCTTGTCGGGGACATGCATGAAGAAAAAYAAATAAAGAGAAGACCGCTTTGATACCACTGATCCAGATTTAGGAGCRGAACGAACTGATTATAGACTGAATACCATAAGMAYAGAGATAGGAAGAATARCACAAATATTCAGTGAACAATATCTTCTATTAAATAATGAAATAGGTTGAAACTGTAAAACTACAGAACTAAAACTTGCTCGAATGGTGGTAGYTATCTCTGAGAAGAGATGTGGCTGCTACGTGCATCCATMTRATAAAAATGGATTACAATGAGGCTCCACWGGCCCTTTTCATATTATTCATGAATTCCAAAACCCTAGACATCCAAAAACCTAACCTTAGAARGTGAAACGCCAAAAGTCATGTGGGCCATATGGGTAAGTTGGTGTAATTTGGTACCTCAACTTCCTAGGGTCATAACTTTTGCATAYGACCTTTGTTTTAGGCGYGTGATAGCCCGTTGGAAAGGTATTTTAGAGAACTACACATTATGTCATTATACTCTGACTTASTCTATMTTATGACTGTGTCAAGTCAAGAAAACAATKTTTRGGGCCTCAAAAMAACCCTRAAAGTACAACAAGATGTGCTGACATGAAAACATACAAAATGGGCCAGTTGGATTAGGTGGAAGGCCACCCRTATCCACCTAGAGAATGTGTGAGGCTTTAGGAAACCCCAKAWGTGTAGAAATCATAATTATAAAGAAGTACAAAAAGATGTGTTGAAAAAAATAGACACGAGGAKCCAGTTGGAATAGGTGAGTGGCAGCAAGATGTGTTGACATGAAAACATACAAAATATGCCAGTTGGATTAGACGAGAGGCCACCYGTATCCACTTGGAGAATGTGTGAGGCTTTAGACARCCCCAGAAGTGTAGAACTTACAATTATAAAGCAGTAYAGAAAGACGTGYTGAACAAAAATGGACACAAGGAGTYAGTTGGAATAGGTGGGTGGCCACCAATATCCATCGGGATCAATGTAACCTTATTATGAAAGACAACTTAGTATGCAACTGTMTTTTGTTTTGGGAAGCAATAAACACTATAAAACATTTAATGTTATGTATGTTGGGTGTGYATTKTTGGATTTAAAGTTATTTAGATCCAAGAATGCAGACCCCAATATACAAATCATTAAATKCTCTTCAAGTGAGTACTTATTGCTTGCATTTTTTTTATTTTTTTTATCTTTAMMTCCAATGCAATCCCTAKCCMTATAAGAAKCCATGCGACTGYTATAAAAAATGACAAGGTGGAAATGAATTAAGAAAATGTCATGGTTTATGTCTCCTTCCATGGTAATACTTTTTCATGTGGTCCTTCTTGGCATTTTCCTTTATCAGAATCATGATTTCTCTCATTCCTAACAATAGATTCCATAGTCACCTACCTCAAGTGTGGGAGGACATGCAATTTGTCACTTTTAATGATGTAGCTTTCTAAATCACATATTAATTAACTATATCTTCATAACACCGAAGGCATTTTTTGAAGGGGAGGGCATCTCTTAAATTTTCGTTGTCTCTCCATGTCCAATTAAGAACTACCACCTATTGACACATTCAAAACCACCACATCATCATGTCTTTGGGTTCAACCATGATCAACTTCATCATCCTCACCTGCCATAGACTCCAAACTATTATTGTTACTAATCAAGGTCATTCCGTTGGCTTATATCCCCTCTTATCTTGAATCAAAGAAGCCATATCTCACTAAAGCATGCATAGTTCATCAAGTGTGATTATTCAACACTCAATGTGGCCCTTGTGTTCATTGTGACTTCACTGTGGTCATTGTTAGTTATAGGATATGCCGTAGTAACGTTGATAGGGCCTCATAACTTGTGTGATAGGGCTCATTATGAGTAGGCATCTCGACAACGAACTAATAGGGAGAAACAAAACCATACGATAATCAATCAACTTAATGTCATTACAAGTTGCTTACTTGCAACTTGGTTGAATGTATTCCTTTCTTATGCTAATGGGATCAATGCTTATCCTTTTGACACATATATACTATTTATAGTGAATCATATCCTAACATTCATACCGCTACATTATATGATGGACATATTTGTAATCGAGGTCATAAAGAAACCAATGAACATCAATTCTCCAAACAGAATAATATGAAATCTAGGGACTAACCCAAGTTTATATTCTTTGTCACTTGCAGAAATATTTTTTTGTAGCCTCAAACCCTTCCCCAATTATCATTCTATGCTATGATAGGGAGGGACCAATAATGTCTCTTCTTCTATGTTTTGAACATTATTCTATACATGATAGTAGAAGGCATGACCAATAACCTCTTAAAAATTAAGATATAAATTCATAATCAATGGCTTTATTGTAAGGTTGCAAGTTGCACACACATGAAGATTCTTATAGCATAATGGTTCTTGTAATGTCTCTTCCTCTAATTTACAAAAAAATAAAGGTAAAAAGAAGGACAAAAGCAAGAAAAATCATCAAAATAAGTTAGGAAACCATAAATATAAGGTATATCCATGAAACATTTGTACTTCAAAATGTTGTGGAACATAAATGGACCTCAAAACATTAGTGGACCATAATAGGCCACAACCTACTATAAAAAAAACATCATATTTCCTTTTACAACATATCCACCTTGTATTCTCTTTGATGTTCCCTTCCCCCATTCGGGGATATGATAGTTATTATTTGGTTAAATTTATGCTTAACTCAAAGTTAAAATAAATCTTTATAGTGAACCTTTTTTATTATTATTTGGTCAAAGTTTTTTAAAATATTCACTTCACAGGTTTCATTTTTTTTCAATTCAAATTATTCATTGTAGATACATCTATTATATAACCATCTACTCCTCGTATTATAAATGCACCTAGTTAAAAAAACACAGTTCAAAATCATGCAGATGCATCTCGTTAAAAAAACACATTTCAAATTTATGTATAAATTACATTAAAAATGGAATAGGTTTAACTTGTAACAACCAAACCGGCTTTTCAAAGAAAAATGGGGCTGAATCTACCAAAAATTTTCACATGATAGATATTCTATGTACTTTATCACCTTACCTCAAAGATTTTGCCCCATTTTCAATGAACCCAAATGTCACATGATCGAAATTCCATGTATTTTAAAACCTTAAAACCTTTCCCTAGTTTCCCTCTACAAAAAGTCAAACTTTTTAACTACACTATTTTCAATATGCTCAAAAAAATCAATAAAAAAACCAGATTAACCAAAAATTCAATTCCAATTAAGAAAAATAAAATATAAAATACTACAAAAATAAATTGCTCCATTAAAAATTTACAAGCAAGATGCTCTCCAATAACCTCTCACGTGCAAAGTTGGTAAAAACCCCAAGGTGCGATTTAACGCTCTCTTTTAAACTACACTATTTTCAATAAACCCATATGCTCAAAAAAATAAAAAATTCAATTCCAATTAAGAAACAAGTGTTGCATGGCAGCATAGTCCCTGCCAGGATGGAAGCGAAGTAAATGTGTGGGCCACAAGTTGCAATACACATGGTATTCATGCAGAATTTAGTATTCCTAAATTAGTTTTATTTGAAATTTATCAAAAATTATTAATGTCTGGTACATGAACCAAGGTTCCTAGGATCTAAGTTTGATAGTACATGAAATATTCAATGCATAACCAATGTAAGCCAACAATTAAGAAGTGGCGGGTTGGCGAAGCCGCGGGTTCACTTTTTTTCATTTTTTATGGCCACCCTGTCCCGTGAAATACATTTTTCACCTAACACTTCCGTCATATACATTTTGCACACAACAATTCGGTCATATACATGGGAGCAATTTATAGAAATGCATCGAACAAATACGGAGTCGTTGGTTCACACTTTTCATGTCCAACGTGTTCTGTGATATACATTTTGCACCAAACACTTCCACTATGTCAATTTTGCACCCAACAATTCTGTCATGTACATGAGACCGATTAATTTATAGAAACATTGTATGAAGATTTATTGTAATCTATATAACTCTATAACACGTTTTACTTAAAGAATAGTATAAACAATTATTTAAATCGTATTCAATAAAAAAAATTATAAGAAAGATTGTATAAAAGTCTGTCAAAATGAAGGACTATAGAGAATTTCCATGGTTTCAAGTTATAAATACTGAGTTTCCCTAAGGGGAAACCAGGTTATCCAGCCGAACCGCTTCATAACTGAAGTCTAGACTATTAGTGACACAAAAAGAGTTCAAAAATTTGGCCTATAAGTGTGGCCTTTATAAGTGTGGAAAGCGTAGACAACATAACTATAAAAACCATGGACAAATGCATGAAAGGTCAGCATGCACATGAGAAAACAATAGAGAAAAACAAGAGATAGATCACCGATATGGGCTATAGTGCGGTGACGCAGCCATGTAGAAGGTGCCAAATGTTGTGTCCCCAGGAGGAGGCTGCTCCTCCTCGACTGGTGTCCGATCCAGTTGCATGGTGTCCTCTGTCTGTGATGGCACATGATCTTCCTTCTAGAAGTCCTCTGACTATGATGGAAGCCTCTGCTACTCGCGGTCTGCCTCTGCGTGGACCAAAGTTTTCAGTGCCAACACTGGTGCGGAGGTTGTTGTTGCTTGGTCTGTCTCTGGTGGGAGGTGATGAGCACCCTATAACGTGGAGAGCAACTGCAGGAGTTGAGAGGATTTGTTTTCTAGGGTCTCTAGGTGGAACCAGAGGTCGTCCATGTTGCGACGTAGGTCGAATACCAGGCTCTGCACCAGTGCAAGGCCTGTTTGCCACTCACATTCTGGGTCAGCGTTGGAACCGACTCGAGATTGGGGTTGTCATTGTGAATTTTGACTAGCTTCCAGACCATCCATATGAAATTGTGCATCGTGAGGCTGGTCCTGAAGCGATTGGGTGGCCGGAGAGTTGGGAGGAGCCAAAGGGTCTGGGTGTGAAATAGATGTCGAATTGTGCAAAGGTCTTGGGTTGTAGTCGAGTGAGGGCCCTGAGTAGTCCAACCCATGCATTCTGTTGGCAAGGGACATAGAAAGGGGTAGGAGAGAAGCGGGAATTTGAGGCGACTGCGCGAGGGACAAGGATGAGGCGGCCAAAGAGGAGGAGGATAGCAGTGAGGGAGCAGGCAGGGGATGAAGGACCAGGCGGGGTCAGTTTGGATGGTAGGCTGACCCGCGTTTGGACTTCCCTCGTATATAGGGCATCTCTGGGACAGTGGGAGAGAGAAAGTGCACCAGCAATAGAGTAGGAGAGGACAAAAGCAGAGCAGGGAAAGGTTGGGAAGGAGGCCGATCTCTGATAAGAAAACCCAGGAAAGAATAGGCCATTTGGAGCCGCTGGAGCAATTCAAATAGGTCGAGGAGCTGGTGAGGTTCCATAAATGGTCGCACGCACAGAGTAAAGGCCCAACGAGGTCCATCGAAAGGATGTGAAGGTAGAGCAGGGTGCACTGAGAGTAATGGCACCCTGCCTCAAGCGAGCTAAAGTTAAAGTCATGAGACACGTGGGAAGGAAGTTGAAGTACATGGGTACATGGGAAAAAACTGGAAAAAATAGTGGTAATGTCTGTTACATAGATTTGTTGACAAAAAACACAAAAAAAGTTAGCATTCCTGGCTTATTTTGTTTAAAAGAAGGGATCATGGACACAATAGAAATTGAAATTTATGAAATGAAAGGTTCCTGGACAGCATAATTTATACACAAAATATGTAATTTTACGAAGTGGAGCCCTCATTCAATACTTAGCCAGTTTTTGGATGGCGAGTTCTTGGGATGTTGGGCTCAAAATTGGGCTTTTGTTCTTTCGTTCCCTACAAAAATCACTGATAGTTTTGTGATATACAAACTGAAAATCAAACTTGCGGACTATTAGAATTTTAAAGGCCCAAGGAAAAAAACACAAAAAAATAGTAGTAACATTTGTTACATAGGTTCGTGGAGAAGTGTTTGGTGCAAAATTGACATAGGTTTGTGAATGCTACTTGACATACAAGTTGACATACTAATTCACGAATTAGTTTTCTTTAAAACAGGGGCTGGTGGATAGAAAAGAAATTGAAATTTATCAAGTTATAGGTTCCTGGACAACATAAATTATACATATGAAATCTGTAATTTTATAAAGTACATGGACGGAATCTTGATT
>WSFP011461783.1:0-18722 GCA_009831015.1 Picea engelmannii
AATTGGCGCATGTATTGGCTAATTTGTGTATGACAGTGTGAGACGATTGTATTGTACTAAGAGCTCTTGGATTAGAGTTTTGTATGAGATTGTTTCATGATTCATGATATACATAATATATGATAGTGGGGTTTTTAGCTTTACGCTTTCCCGGTAAAAATTATGTGTTGTGTGTTATTGATATTTCACTTTGTGCATTGTAGTTGTGATCGTGGTTTAATTGCTTCCGCAAAAGTAATAGTAGAAGTGATTTTGTATTTAACAGTAGCGGAACTTGTTAGATCAAGAGAATCGTAGGAATACATTAATTTGTATCGAAATTTCTACAGTGAGGACCCCTTGCATTGTGGAGGAGACAATTGGCTTGAGGAAACATGGCCTTTAGAGGCCTAGAGATTTCCCCTACAACCCCAATGACTTCTCCAAAGTACCAAAACGTCACCCTTTAGGGTGTGACATCATGTTTATAGGGTTTCTTATGTGCATTCTTCAAGTAAAAATAACATTAATTTCTAAAGGGGAAAAATAAAGGGAAATGTCTCCCTTATTTTTTGGTTTACCCTGTTTAAGTGGACAAACTTTATTTTAGAGGTTTGGTATAAATAAAGATCAAAATCATTTCATTTGAGATGTAGCTCTCCCATCTTGGAGAGGATACTTAGCTGAAATTTGTGCCCCTCTTGGGAAAATTCATTCTCTCTCTCTCTCTCTCTCTCTCTCTCTCTCTCTCTCTCTCTCTCTCGTGCTATGGTTTATCTATTTTCTTGTTGAGTGAAGTGGTGCACTAGCTCTTGGAGGCCTTTTCTCTTGCTTTGGTGATGAAATACTTGGTAACTAGGGTTTATCTTGGCATGCTTTTTGGAATTGGTAAGGAAAATTTGCATATTGTTAGTTTTCTTTCGTGTTCCACATTTTTTATTGGATATATAATTGGAGGAGTACAAGGGCATACATCCTCCACCAAGTTTTGTCATTGTTTTTTGTTGAAAGGGATATTGCAAAGGTTGCTAGGAGGAGTAAAAGGGCTTACACCCTCCTAGATTTACCTTTTTAGGTTTTACTTTCCCTAGGGAGTAAAATGGATTACACCCTTAGGGATATAGTAGATATAAAATATTACAAGAAGACTCCATAACCCATCTTACAAGGCACTGGTTTAAATTTTCACTGGAGAAATAAAATACCTGCATTGGAATGTGTGATTTTTTGAGATGTTGAATTTTTTCAAGTTGGAATGTTTTCTTAGTGTTATAAGCTTGCTTATGCCCCAAGAGAGTCCTCTTTAGGCCAATATATTTTTTGTTGTTATAAACTTAAATATACAACCATTAGGGCTACAGAAAACTCTCTCCTTTACTTGTTGCACACTTACCAACTGTTGAAATTTACTTGCAAATGTCTATTATTGTTCTACTGCTCATTGTCTGTCTTTTTGATGGATTACTTGTTGATTTTTTGTGGTTGGAATTTTCTTCTATAGAAATTGTTTTCTATAGCCACTTGGATGCTATAATAACTTGTTGATAACATCTAATAAGAAACCCTAATCATCGCCAAAATATCACTTTAATCATTGGAAATTAGACTAGTCTTTCCTAGCTTTATTTCTGATAGCTTGTACTATATTTTGGATGGTTAAATTTGCAACCATTATCATTTTATGTTGATGATATATATTTATATAATTGCTAAAAATTTGTGATGGAAAGGTTTATTGCTTGTTCCCTTTGGTATCTATCACTTAGAAACCTTGTGTCCTTCTACAAGACTCATTTTCAATCTTTCCATCATCTCTATCAATGACCTATAGGGGTTTCAATTATCATCTCTCCATATTCTGTCTCAATCCCCCTAGGGTCATTGAAATTCCCCCCTTGAGGTGATTACATCATCTCTAAAGTGAGGGGAGTACCTATCTAAGGTCACAGTGGGTGGGTATTCCCATAGTTCTCGCCATATTGTGGATTGGGTCGGGTTTTTCCCAACCTACAATTTGTGCGATAACATACCCTATAGGATTCGTTCAACTACATTGAGCCATTGGATCCTCCCCTTAATCCATATTATGTGGGGCTAATCAAGTTGCAACATCACAAATAGATCCCTACCCACCTTTATCCTCTTCCTAAGAAGTAGCCACACATTCCCTATTCTTGTTATTCATTAGAAAGTAGAAGTTGAATCCTTGTACCTTTACTTATTGAAGGATGAGCACATTTAAAGTAGACTAGCCATGATCTACATCACAATGGCTCAACGTTTTTCCCCAAATTCCCCACTAACATTCTAGGTCGACATATTTGGTGTCACGAGAAACCCAAATTAAGTCCATGCTTGTGGATTGTAAAAGAGTGTTTAACATGGATGATCTTAGGAGGGGTCACCATCCAAAGAGACATGAACCTTCTGAATGAATGATATAACTACTAACATATGTGGGCAAGCTATCAAACCCCCCTTCATATGGACATTGGAATCACTATTATCAATACCTATTGAGTTTCACTGCCCTGACCACTCGTGCTTGGAATTTGTTTTTTCAAGCATTATTTTGGCACTTGCGTAGTTTTTTATTGTTTTCCACGTACCAACCTTAAGAGTCATTGACTTGGTTTGAAGGATTTTAAGCGGTTTTTTGTTTTTAAGTAGAGGAATGTCTAGGAGAAATTGAAGTTTCTTGTTTATGAAAGGGATACTTTTTAATCAAATGAGTATGAGACAAACAAGTAAGAAAATAATCAAGGAGATATCCCCACATAGAGATGAGCATTAAATTGTAAAATGTGTGAAGCACGCTTGTCACCCACAAGTAGTTAGTGAAAAGGTTGCACAATATTTTGATTTCCCCATTAAAGTACTCAATGGTGTGAGGGAATTCCAACGAAAGAGAATATTTATGTTGCAAGTCAATTTTTTGATTAAATGACTCATTCCAGTGTTGCACAAGTGTTGAAGTACCACCCCATTGACATATTGTTCAAAAATAGTCCTTGCGAAACATTTTTTTTTTCTAACATTATGTAACCCTTAAACCTAATAATTTCCCACCTTCCAATCCATAGAACCCACTAATCATCATACCAGTTGTAGAACTCCTTTTCCAAATCCATCCATTAGAAGAAATGAAGAGTGGAAACACTCTTATTGCATCATTCTACAATATACCCTCTTCATCTATCAAAAAATGGTATCAAATTCACCCAACTATAGTGGAGGATAAGGGTTCAACAAATAGGGATTTCTAGTCAAAGAAAAAATCATCCTTCAAGAGGGCCTGAGATGGATAGAACTAGGGCACAACATTCCAATGGAGTTGTTGAAGTTTTACTTATGCAGCTAGAAATTATGGTTCTTCTTTATTATTACAATCATTTAGCACATTAGCTGCATAAATAAGATCACTAAAAGAGAGACAATCATATAAACAATAGAGACACACATATTATCCTGGGAAACCCTCATGGGGGAGAAAAACCAACAAAAATTTCTCAATATAGATAAACCAAAGATCGAACATAATATCCTCCTCTACTCCTTCACTATGTAGAGTAGCGGACCACTTGACCAAGAAATACCAAGAGATAGACCAAAAAACCTCCTTGATGTCACCCCCAGTTGCAACAGTTTCTCCTCCAAGACTCGTGCACTGTAGAGTTGGTTGGTGTGTGTGTCCAAATGAGGCACTGACCTCTCTTATAAGTAATGGTCTGGCCATCCTATAATTAGGTTTGGGACGACCTGTCACTTTACCCTCTTAAATTATAATTAATTGTCAAGGAACAATAGGGCCTACTTTTACTAAGGCACAATAGTGCTTAATTAAATATAATATAATAATATCTCTCAGGTAGAATATTCTTCAAAGTTAAAATATTTCAACACTCCCCCTTAAAAAGAAGGGTATTCTATTGACAACATCAATAACAACTGACTGGACTCAGTACAACATCAAGAGGAGGGGACATCGTCATCAACATCGGGAACGTTGTTGGTCATATATATAGGTCATTGAAAGTTTTTCTCATCATCAACATCAATAGAAACTGAACATCATCATTATTTGTAGCGCGAAGTTGGAGTAACCTCATCATCATAAACAACATGAAGCTGGAACATCAACATAATCAACTACATGAAGATGGAACATTAACATCAATGGAACAAAGTTGAAACATCAACATCAAAAACATGAAGCTGGAACATCAACATCAACAACACGAAGTTGTAACAACAACATCAACAACATGAAGCTGGAACATCAACATCAACAACACAAAGTTGGAATAACAACATCAATATGTGGAAACAACAACATGGAGCTGGAGCAACATCATCATCATCATCAACATGAAGTTGTAACATCAAAATAAATGGCAACAAAATGAGACAAGTGCATCAACAACAACATATGTGGTACTCTGAGAGACCGTCCTTACCAGACCTTCAAGATCTGCCCTGGAATCATAATATTCCCTAGGATATAAATCCTAATTGAGCTACCACATGGTACTCTGACAGACCATCCTTACTGTATCTTCGGAATATGCCCAGGAATCATAAGATTCCCTAGGATATAAAATAGTAATTGAGCTACCACTACTGACATATACATGCATAGGTGCTCAGAAAGATCGTCCTTATCGGACCTTCAGGACCTGTCGAGGGATGATCAGTCCCCTAGGATATAAAATCCTAACTGAGCAACCCGTTGTTTGCTAGGATACCATAGTATCATCAACATCACTCCCCCTTTCAAGGGAGGTCCTTTCAGACTACACCAAGCTTGTCTTGGAAGTACTCAAACTTCACACAAGATATAGGCTTAGTCAACACATCTGCAACCTATTCATCTATGCCAACATATTGGAGCTTTACAACTCCCTTCTGCACCATGTCATGAATGTAGTGATACCATATCTCTATGTTTTTCATCTTATCATGGAACAATGGGTTTTCTATCATCTTTATGTGATCTGGTTATCACATAGAATCATGGTAGCTTCCATATCTAGACCGAATAGACCTGTCAACAACTTCTGAAGCCATATCGCTTCACAACTTAAGGAACATGTTGCAATGTACTCCGCTTCTTTCGTGATGAGATAAATACTGGAATGCTTCCTGCTTTTCCATGAAGTCATGGTTGACCCCAAACTGAAACAACATCCTAAATTACTTTTTCTATCTAAAGCACTTCCAACCCAATATGAATCAGTATAGACATACAATCTGAAGTCACAATATTTAGTATAACAAAAACCATAATCCAACGTACCCTTAAGGTATCTCATCACATTCTTTGCAAATACAAGGTGACCACATCTGGGCTTCACCAAATACTGACTCAAGGTGTTCACAACAAAGCATATATTTGTCTTGGTATTCTTCATATATGTCAACGAACCAATAATCTGTCTGTATAAAGTAGCATCAACTAACTATGACGAAGTATCAACCAGGAGATTCAAATTCATCTCCATGGGTGTGGCCATGGATTTATATTCCAACATGTCAAACTTATTTAGTATTTCAACTGCATACTTCCCTTGGTTAAGGAAGATATTCTCTGGGCTCTCCCAAACTTCAAGACCTAAGAAATAATGAATCGGGCCTAGGTCTTTCATCTCAAATTCTGCAACAAGCTTCCTTTTGCAATCTGTGATGAGCTTTTCTTCTCCAAGCTCTTGGAGCTTGATTCAACTTGCAGACATGAGTCTTCCTATCTTGTACCTCGAAACCAAATTTTCACATCACATTGTACCAACCCGGTACACTTGAT
The DNA here is from genome assembly GCA_009831015.1 of Picea engelmannii. Classification (NCBI taxonomy): domain Eukaryota; kingdom Viridiplantae; phylum Streptophyta; class Pinopsida; order Pinales; family Pinaceae; genus Picea; species Picea engelmannii. Next base: position 5,780 of record WSFP011461783.1, read on the forward strand.
TAGTTGCAACTTAATCAACACAATCATGTGCTAGCTCTATGTGCTTTCTGCAAAGCACTATCTATCTCACTACCTGAGAGTATGTCCTCTACTTTTTCTGCAACTGTTCCTTCTGGAACAGAGACTCTGCTCCTACAGCTGCTATGAAGCTGAGAATGATTTCTCTACTCTCACTATGGTTGTTGAACTCTGAGAGTAACTCCTCTACTCTATCGCGACAACAACTTCATCTAAAACTGAGAGTGTCTTAACAATTGACACCAAGGGTAGTTTATACTCTTTCTCTGGAGGTAACTCAATATTCTATTGTATTCATGTCTCCATGGCCCAACTCATGTACTGCACCAACTAAAATTGGAGATAACTCAATCTCAAATACATGGATTTTCATACCTGCTCCCTTTGAATCTCATATTGTGTCGGCTTATTTTAATGAATCATGTTTGTTCTATATATACTTCTTTTGATTAATGAAGCAAGTGTCTTGTCATAGTCTTCTCCATCTTGTTGGGAGAATCCTATGGACACAAATCAAGATTTGTACATCTTTATACTGTCATCTGTAACATGCTTGATCTGTTTAGATCAATCTTGGAAGTCACCATTGACTTCCCTTCTAGTATCAAGGAAAAAAATCATATCCCAATCCTTTTGACTGGCTACCTCCTCTGTCACTGAAACAAGGGAGTCTTCTTAGGAGATTTCATGTCTCATAGAGGTCTCTGAAGATACAGTCTAGTCTTCTCAACTCATGGAATATGTCTACCATTCCTGGAAGATGTCTCTTTTCCCCATCTGATCCTTTCTGAGATCAGGCTTAATCTGAGTCTTGATTTCATCTGAGTCTACAAAAACTTCATAGTCTCTGCAGGATATACTTGGTGTTGAATACCAAGTCTTAATATGAAAACTTGAGTCAAAATTCAAAAAAAAATTGATTCCTGTCAAGGTGGCTTCATTATCAATTGACCAAGTCTATTGTGAGTTATATTCTAATGTTCGGTCATCTTTGGAGCCTTTTGCTCATTACAATCAATCTCAATATGAGATACCATGTATCTCAAAAGTATTTTCTTCTTCATATTCTTTGGTACATGGATGTATACGGTCATGTATACAACTTGGATAGTCTGCTTCAAGTCTCATCTAATATGTTGCCTCTTGAAACCGTCACTATAGCTTCCTCAGGGTTATCACCTGTGACCTGCCCGAAACAAGAACAACAAGGGAGAAACATTACACAAGGATAATACTCTTTATTATAATAATAAAAATAATAGTGAGAACAATCGTCACAGTAGCTCCTTCAAATCTATCACTTGTGACCTTCCTGAAAAAGGTCAAAAGTAAGAAATACAATAATACAAAATGAGAGAAATACTCTTCTAGTGTTGTGATCAATCATTCCTCCATGGTAACCTGGAAACAAAACAAGAAGTTTCTCCTAGAAGAGATGTTATTTATATCTGGTAAATGATTACAATAAGCATTTATCTCAATAATTCTCACATGCTACCAATTGCAAAACTTTTCAAAGATTGCTATCTCAACTATAGTGTTTACTTGTAATGAGGTAGTTATCAAACTTGACATGTGAAAATTTGAATGTTATCAACTTAATAAATCAAACCTGGAACTTGGACTCTTTTCCTCAAGAATGAGTGTTGTTGCTTTTCTTTCGAGTCTCCTTCACTCAATATGACAAGTATTCTCTTCAACCTGTCCTTTGTACTGAGATAATATGTTTTCTTGACAAAAATCTAAGTTAGAGAATAAACTCTATAATCTCAACTTTAATCAATCTAATACATTGACTTTAATTTTGACCAATGGTTAGTATGATGGTCATAACTTCAACATACAACTTATATGTTCGTAAGATCAAAATAATTTCATAACAAATAGATGCATATCAAAATAATCAAACTCGGGGTGCATTATTCCTATGAATGTGTTGGATCTAAGATCACAATGGATCTATGATTTTTGTTTAGACAAAAGATTCTTTCTTTTGCAAATACCCTTTAAAAATAATGATATAGTTTAAACACATTTAAGTACATACCTCTGATAGTATTGACAGGTAGTGGCACCATACAAAAACAATGACAATAAATAACAAACCTTTAAAACTTAAAAGGTGTTGCAACTTGTAATTTAAAGGTAGTTGGAGATTTGCTAGGGTAAGGCGCACTAGGACAATAAAATAAGTCCTAACACTTCACAAAAACTTTCACTGCAACTTGTGTGAAGGAACTAGCACGAAGGAACTGACATTGCAACTGCAACTGATACTGCAACTGCAACTGCAACTTAGGGTGTTATGAGGAAACCCTAATTTATCAAACTTCAAATTTTGGAATTCTGATCCAAGGACTAGATGCGCCCTCCTAGGGTGAGTTCTTAGGTGTGGTTATTTTCTCCAATGTCATCCTCAAACAAGAAAAATGTCACACTTAGGGTTTATGCATAAAACCTAATTCTACAGTAGTTGCAACACTGAAAATTGGATTTTGGAACTGTCAGTTGGTCTCTTTTAGGCCTGCTCTGATACCATGTTGAAGTTTTACTTATGCATTTAGCAATTACGGTTCTTCTTTATTATTACAATCATTTAGAACATTAGTTGCATAAATAAGATCACTGAAAGAGAGACAATCACAAAAACAATAGAGACACACATATTATCCTGGGAAACCCTCACGGGGGAGAAAACCCAACAAAACTTCCTCAATATATATATACCAAAGACCAAACATAAGATCCACCTCTACTCCTTCACTAGGAAGAGTAGTGCACCACTTGACCAAGAAATACCAAGAGATAGACCAGAAACCCTCCTTGACGTCACCCCCAGTTGCTCCAATTTCTCCTCCAAGACTTGAGCATTGCAGAACTGGTGGGTGTGTGTGTCCAAATGAGGCACTGGCCTCTCTTATAAATAGTGGTCTAGCCAACCTATAATTAGGTCTGGGCCGACTTGTTACTTTACCCTCTTAAATTATAATTAATTTTCAAGGCACAATAGGGCCAACTTTTACTAAGGCACAATAGGGCCTAGTTAAATATAATATAATAATATTATTCAACTCTCTCTCAGGTAGAATATTCTTCGAAGTTACAATATTTCAATAGGAGCAACATACACATTGAAAAAAGGGATGAATATTGGCTAGGGCATGCAAGCCATAGGGAAAGTCCAACCAGTAGAGAATAATAACTTGAACTAGAAAAAATTAGTGCCCACCATGGGATTGAGTATGAGAGTAGATACCATCTCGGATAGGAAACTATGTACAATGGAATGTAATTTCCTTTATAGATAGATTACAAGAGGATCTTAGTGGATTGAATAGTTGTAGTTTCCAATCCAATGAAATAGGATTTTCCCACCCGATACCATAGTTGTAGTTGTGATGGTCCAGTGCCAAGATGGATTGCAAAAATATTCTTGTAAAGGTGGGTTGAGAAGTCATATCCCTACTTTCATATATTTGAAAGTTAATGGAACCATGGAAACAAGAGAAAAAACCCACAAAACAGAGTGCATGAGCACAAACTTGCCTCATAATGTGCTAGGACAATCATGAAAATGGGAATATACACCCATGAAATAATGAAACTCACTAGGGCACCCACAAACTTGACACATCACAAGATAGGAAGGTTATGACCTTGTCTATGGGAAGGGAGTATTGGTGGCATGAATATTCTTAGACAAACACAATAGACTCCATGGTAACTTGATCCCGTTTAGGGCCTTGGAAGTGGTTTGTCATTCAACATGATTCAACAACATTTGACCTCTTCTCCTAAGAATTTGCAATGGAGGCATATATGAATGGTTAGTTCAAGATTCAAAGATGTATAGTCTTATGGTTTTTTCAACATGGAGGACATGACATCAAGTAGATGTGTTTTGCAAGTTGTTGTAATGGAAGTCTAATTGGTTCAAGCTTCAGGAGTCAAATTATGATACAAATATAACACATATACTTGCATTATGCTTTACATTCTAGCTTAGCGATATTTTCAACTTTTGTAAGTGGAGATCTAGATGATGTTTTTCAAATTTTCTTGTTGGAATTAGTTTAGACAGTGCATTGAATATGTAAAAGTACTTGCACAATCTATCCTTACATTGTGAAGGATTATTTTTATAGCTTGCCATTTTTTTTTCTTTTAACCGAAACAAAATATTATATTCATTAAAATGGAGTTGTGTTGAAGATAACATCAGTTACATAAGACAACCTTGTTCAAAAACACTACTTGTGCCACATTTTCCTTTTATAAAACTATGTAACCCTTGCTTAAACCTAAGAAGTCCCCACCTTACAACCCCTAGATCCCAGTGATCATCGTACTACTTGTAGAACTCCTTTTCCAAAGGCATCCATTGGAAGAAATGAAGAATGGAAACACTATTATTGAGTCGTTTTACCATAGAGACCATCTTATCAAAAAAGGGTTTAATATTCACCCATCTATAGTGAAGGATAAGGGTTCAACAAGGAGGGGTCTTTGGTCAAAGAAAAACTCAGCCTTTGATAGAGCCTAATATGTGTAGAAATAGAGCACAAGATTCCAATTGATCAACATATAAATTGAACAAAGGAATGAATATTGGCTAGGGCATGTAAACCCTAGGGAAAGTTCGACCAATAAAGACCAAGAACTTGAACTAGAGAAACCAACACCCACCATGGGATTGCGTATGAGAGTAGACACCCACGAAACAAGAGAAAATACCCATAAAAAAAGTGTGCATGAGCACCAACTTGCTTCATCATGTGCTAGGACAATCATGAAAGAATGGCACTCACTAGGGCACCCACAAACTTGACACATCATGAGATAGGGAGGTTATGAGCTCAAATTTGGGAAAGGAGCTTTGGTGGCACAAAAATTCTTAGAAAAACAAATTAGAATCTTAGGTCCTTGGAAATGGTTTTTCATTCAACATGATTCAACATCATTTGACCTCTTCTCCTAGACATTTGCAATGGAGGCATATATGAATGGTTGGTTCAAGATTCAAAGTTGTATAGTCTTTTGGTTTTCTCAACGTGAGGATGTGGCATCAAATGGATTTGTTTTGTGGGTTTTTGTAATGGAATTATAATTGGTTCAAGATTCAGAGTCAAATTATGATACAAATATGACACGTACATTTGCAATGTGTTATACATTCTAGCTCAGTGATATTTTCAACTTTTGTAAAATGATCTAGATGATGTTTTTTAATTTTTCTTGTTGGAATTAGTTTAGATAGTGCATTAGATATGTAAAAGTACTTTCACAATCTATCCTTACATTGTGAAGGATTATGTTAATAGGTTTCCATGTTTATTTATTTTTCTTTTAACCGAAACATAAGATTATATTCATTAAAAAGGATTTGTGTTGAAGCTAACAACAATTACATATGGAAACATTGTTCAACAACACTTCTTGTGCCACATTTTCCTTTTCTAACATTATGTAACCCTTTCATAAACCTAAAAACTCCCCACCTTCCAACCCCTAGACTCAATCATCATTCCACCACTTGTAGAACTCCTTTTCCAAAGCGATCCATTGGAAGAAATGAAGAATGAAAACACCCTTATTGATTCATTCTACAATAGAGACCCTCCTCATCTGTCAAAAAAGGATATCAAATTCACCCAACTATAGTGGAGGATAAGGGTTCAACAAAGAGGGGTCTCTGGTCAAAAAAAAAACTCAGCATTCAAGAGGGCCTAATATGGGTAGAACTAGGGCACAAGATTCTAATGGAGAAACATACACATTGAATAAAGGGATGAATACTGGATAGGGAATGAAAGCCATAGGGAAATTCCAAGCAACAAAGACTGAGAACTTGAACTGGAGAAACCAATTCCCACCATGGGCTTGAGTATGAGATTAGACACCCATGAAACAAGAGAAAACACCAAAAAAAACAAGAGTACATGCGCACAAACTTGCCTCATCATGTGCTAGGACAATCATGAAAATGAGAGTATACACCCATGAAACAATGACACTCACTAGGGCACCCACAAACTCGACACATAATGAGATAGATAGGTTATGAACTCGACTATGGGAAGGGAGCATTAATGGCATGAATATTCTTAGACAAACACAATAGAATCTATGGTAACTTGAGCCCACTTAGGGCCTTGGAAATGGTTTTTAATTCAACATGATTCAATATCATTTGCCGTCTTCTCCTAATATTTTTCAATGGAGGCATATATGAATGGTTAGTTCAAGCTTCGAAGTTGTATAGTCTTCTAGTTTTATCAACATGGAGGATGTGACGTCAAGTGGATGCATTTTGGGGGTTGTTGTAATGGACTTCCAATTGGTTCAAGCTTCAGGAGTCAAATTATGATACAAATATGACACATACACTTGCATTGTGTTATACATTCTAGCTCAATGATATTTTCAACTTTTATAAGTGGAGATCTAGATTTTAAATTTTCTTGTTGGAATTAGTTTAGACAATGCATTATATATGTAAAAGTACTTGTACAATCTATCCTTACATTGTGAAGGATTATTTTTATAGTTTGCCATATGTTTTTTTTTTAAACAAAGACAAAATATTATATTCATTAAAAAGGTGTTGTGATAAAGCTAACAACAATTACATACAAAGCAACAAAATTCTACTCCAAAACTGAGCATATTTATAGTATAGACGACATAAAATCTAAGGCCTTTTCTATACAGACATTCAAAGTAGTTCTACAAGTAACTTTCTTTACAAATTTTTCAACAAAATAACTATTTTGTAAAACATAAACCACTCATGGAGGTACAATACCCTGAGCTTCCTACCTTTCAGTAGAATGAAAAGAGCCAATTTCTTCCACATCCATAGGATCATGGACCTGGCCCACTTTATCTTCTTCTTTGTGGTCTTCCTGCAATCAATTCTCGGAGCCATGGTTGTTGGAGGCAAGAGAAAGTGAATCCAAACACTGTGGGAGAACTAGGGATCAAAGTTGATGACATTATGCTTCTAGGTAATTAATCCTATGCTTCTATAAGAGGACAATATTAATTGTATTGGCAACATTAGTGATGCTATCTTTCTCTAGCTCTATAATTTTCAAGGAGATGTTCAAAAGGGCATTACTCTTAACCTGGGTGATTTCTTCATCCCGATGAAGAATTTTCCGATCTTCCTTCCACTTTGGGTTATCCATATCTATCTTAAGATGACCTTGCACAAGAACACTTAAAGTGAAACCAGACCACACAATCCCCAGATGACGATTTCCAATTCCAATTTTAAAGAAAACTAGCAAATATAGAGGAATGTTATTTTATCTAAGCAAGTCTAAGAAATAAAAAAAATCACAGGACACTGCTATAGGAAAAAGAAACCAGAGAACCAGGATATAAAAACATTAGAGACACATATCCACCTGAAATAGCCACCCATGAGTTCTTGTGTCCACATGCATATGTGTTGAACCGACACTAGAAGTCAGATTGCTTCCTTAAATCCCATTCCACCAGACCTCTAGTCATTCCATACTAGTCCCACAACATTTGGGTAAATCCTTCACAACAATAGATTCATTGCAGACGAGGTTCTCCATTACCAACAAATTCCCATATTTCAATGAGAGTTTACACAAACAACATTGAATTCCAATAAAACACTTGAGATGACCCATATGTGCAAACGACAAAGGCCACCTTTTGTCCATTCCTTGACGTGTCTCTTTATAAATTTACATTTATTATTAAATAAAAGAATTTTGGTTCCCACTAAGGTATGGGGTTGTAGCCATGCACACCATTTTTTATGAACAAACCTAGGCTTAGGGAGGAGGCCACCTTAGCCCAGTGATTGACATTTCCATTGAGCTCCCTTTTAATAACAAAGTTACCAACTTAACGAGAACTCTGGCCCAAAAAATCCATATTTTTGCATAAAAAACATGAAAATCAACCGCCAAATAAAAAAGTGGTGCTATCGGTAGCACCATTTTTTCAAATGGGTCAAAATTACAACATTTTTTGAGCATGGCCTTCAAAACTCATACAGTAGCTTAGAAAAACCTTAAAATCGACACTTAAATAAAAAAATGATGTTACATAAAGTAAAATGTTTTTTTCAAAACGTTAAAATTATAGATAATTTGAAATCGTATTTTTAGCAGTTGGTACCATTAAAACTAAAACCTCAAAATAAAGCATCAAATTGAAAAGTATTGCTACCGATAACACTCATTCTAAAATTGGGATATTAAAATGACACATTTTTTTAAAATCGGTAAAAGAAATCATCATTAATGTAAACAAAATCATAAAATCAACCCTTAAATGCTTACTTTTAAAATCTTAGTTTATCACTCCAAGCACAAGATAATACATAATGCTATGAAAATATCACACTATACTTTAAAAATTCAACATCATTTTTTCATATTTTTTTTACATTTAATAAAAAAAAGGTAAATACAAGTTATATTGAATGAAACATAAATTATTTCTTAAAAGTATTGTTATATTTTCCATATTCAAAGCATATGAGCTAAGAAATTTTATTATATTCTCCATAATCAAAACATATAATTCATAAAACATAAAAATGCTTCATAACTTCATGTAAGATCATATGTAAGTTCAATGCTCGTTTCTAGTTACCATACAAACATCACAAGGATAAAAAAACGTAAAATGTTTTGGAACATACACTTATTCAACTCATGGATTTCAAAATACCATCATATTCTACATTGTCTTCAAATGAATGATTAGATGAATACGTAGATGGTGAAATAATCTTCTCTATTGTCGATGAATGCACCATTTGAGTCTACATGCATTCCCAACATTTCAGATGTCAAAATACTTTTAGATCTATGAATAGGTTCAAGAGACTTCCATATTGCATTTATTTCTTGTGGCAATGACCTCTTGATAATCTCTATTGTCTTGGAGTGAAGGGCTCCTTTATTTTTTAAATTGAAGTCATAAACAAGTATGTTAACATCCCTAATTTTAAGAGGTCAGTGTGACAACAAGTTGTATTTTGACCCTTTCTTTTTCTCTTTCTATTGACATGTTTATCAACCACCATATCTGGCTTGTACACACCATTGAATGGGTGTGTACCTGTTGCAGACCAATGCACTTCAATTGCAATAACATCTTCATTTTTTTCTCAATCTTTATAACCTTTGCAATCCTTAATGGATAACCACATGAATCTTTAGTCACTAAGACTGCAATCATGCTACTCTCCTTAATATCATGTACTAAACCCCTTTAAAGGTCTTCCATGGCTTCACATTGTTCACGTGATCTTCAAGAACCAATATACATTTCTCTTTCCTTTGCTTGTGTAAACTCAAAAACACCTTGAGATTCTTGTTGTTCAACAATGTTTCTTTCTTCAGATTCATTTGGCATATTTTGTGGCCAATGAAATGGAGTCTTCAAAAACGTATCTTCATTTGTTGAGCTTGAAATTATGTCACTTTGACCTGAAAAAAGACTCCCACCAAACAGAATCAACAACATCAAAGTACTCATATGTATATTTAGTGGACTTTTTTTATTTCTTCCAATCATTCAGAATAATATACATCTCTATTACACCTCCGTGCATTATGGATTTCAAAAATTTATTGTAATAAAAATAACTTTGAGGCAATTATTGGATAATCTGGAATGAACTTCAAAAATGCTAAACCTGATGAAGGCCCCCATTCTGCAGTAGTTGAATATGATTTTCCCCATATAAGTGTTTTCCCATCAACTTTTTTGAAACAAAATTGATGTTGGAAGCTAATGCCATTAAGTTGCTCAATACATTTTTCTTCACGATGCGATCTATGAATAAATCTTCGCATGTCAACAATTTCTTCTAATATATGAAAAACAAGCTCTAGAATGTATGTTTTCTTAATACATTCAATCTATGATGGTAGGATTCCAACATTTTTCCTCTTCAATGTTACTGAAAAACGACTGAACATTTGATTAATATGATCATGAGTGTGTCCAACAAAAAGGAAACCAACTTTCACCTTTTGAATGATTCTCAGTTCAATAAGCATGCTTAGCTATCCAAACATAATTTGATTTTTATTTTCACGACTAGTGTTGTCCTACTTTAAATAGATAACTTGAGTACTATTTCCAGACCAATGAATGAGCATATGATGAATTATGGTGATGGTTATATTTGCGTCATTATGAATATTTGGAGCTGTGAAGTAAACCCTTGGACACATTTTTCCATTGAAAACCATACAACCAACCGAGTGAAAATGAATGAAATTCTCTTCCTGTAATTTTTTTGGTGTACAGACTATTGGCATGTTTACAGGAAGAGTGTTATTGTCATTGATGTAAAGAACAACAATGATGATGGAATATTGGTATCATTGATGGAAAATAGGTAAACAAATATGATAGCATCGGGAATGACTAAACCATGAGAAATTATTGTTTATAATCTTAGGAGGACGAGCACAGGGCACAAAGTTGGAGTTTCCAGATAGCCAGAGGTTATCATGAAGACCGTAAGGAGCATGCACAAGATTCCTTATAATTTGTGAGTTTGCAGAAGGAATCAAGCTCGGGAGGGATAGAGGCTTGGAAGAGTTCAGAGGAAGGACAAGGGTCGAAGTCATCTCGTGGAGTTAAGATCAGAAGGGTTGACGCCAAGTCTTTGGCATGGAGCCATCGATAATCTCGAAGGACGGTAGAGATCCCTGGAGAGAAGAGGAACTAATAGCCATGGGTCATTAGATCCAATGGATTTGCATGGAGGATAAGCCCAAGAGTCATTCAATACTCCAAAGCTCAGAAGGAATAGATCTAGACCATTGGATTGAGGAAATTCATGGGGCATCGATCAGACGAGTGCGTTGATTCACAAATCGAGAAATCAAAGATAAGAGAAGTGAAAACTCATGTAGTTCGAGTTCTCGAAGGAGAGATCTGGACCATTGGATCGATGAATGTCGTGGGCCATCGATCGGACAAGAGCGGAGTTCATAAATCGAAAAATGAAAGAAAGTAGGTGATCTAACTTCCGACATCACAAAACATGAAGTCTCGATTTGCGAAGATGAGATATGGGCCATAGAATAACAGAGGGTTGTGGACCGTTGTTATGACGCGGCATAGTTCATAGTTTAGGAGTTCGAACTTCGAAGAAAGGAGGAGAGATAACTTGCGATTTCGTGAAACATGAAGTCTCGAAGTGCTTGGGAGTAGGGCCTCTGGTCATAACTAGAGGTTACATCAGCAGAGAATAGGGGAAGGAGCTAGCGTCGCTATGCTCCACTTCAGATTTTGAGAGTTGGGAAAATTGAGGTGAATTGCAATAGAACTTCCGAAGTGTGAAGTCACGTAGCACATTTTTGTTTGGCATATGGTCACATCCAATGGTCGTGTGGAGAGGAACTTAGCACCTCTGCAGATTTGATCCAACGGTGTTGATTAAATGGAAAATTTGATCGAAGGGTTACTATTTACCTTCATGTTTTCTTGATCAATTATGATTCAGTTATACGAATAGAATCATTGTTCTTGGCGTTGGAGATTCCTAGTGTAACGGATCAGATGAATGATTGTTCTTGGGCATTAGAGATTTGATGCGTAACTGATTATGAGATAAATCATAAAAGAAAAAGGCAGTGACAAAGTGAGGTTGGTTGTTTTCTCTGAAAAAAAGGGAGTTGAACCGTATGTAATGAAAATTATAGTATGAACAGAGTGAGAACAAACTCAGAGATGAAGAACATAAGTGGGACAGAGTAGAAATGGTGAAAAGAGCAGAATTTACAAGAACCTAACAACATGAGAATATTAGAGAAAGAGAAGATGGAAAGAGACAGCAAGTGGAGCCAAGTATGAATAGACAGAAGCAGAGAAGAATTGCATAACAGAGAAGAAGTGGTAAGTGTTGACATATCTGTATTGTTGTAAGGTATTATTCAAGCAAAGATTTATAATCAGGGTGGTAGAGAGGTGTTAGGGAGGATTGTGGTCCTCTGTTATTCAAGTTGGTGCTTGAATACTGGGATTTGTAGCTTCCATCTAGTTGTGGCTATAAAATAGGGTGGCAGGGTGGTGCAAGGGAAAACAAAGAATTTTTTGTGTGGAAGTAGGTGCTTGTATAAGTGGAAGTAGGTGCTTCCATCCAATTGGTGCTATAACACTCAGGGAGTCGGTGCTTCCTTCTAGTGGGTGCTAGAGAAATCAGAGAGCTGGTGCTCTCAGCAAGTTGTAGCTTGCTAAAGAAGAGGTTGTAGCCTCATTTTGAGTTGGTGCTCAAAGATAGATGATGTACAGAACATAAAAGACTGCCTATCATTCTAAGAAGAAGAGATTTTCTCCCATTACGAGTTTCCTCATGAATATATGTCTCTGTGTATCATATGTGTGATTGATGTTTATTATTTTTGTTGTTCATGTCTTGCATAATCGTGATGATCACTTGGAGAAGGTTAAAAATATTTTAATAGACATAATATTGTTTAAGCATAGTAACAACTGATTCACCCCCCCCCTCTCAGTTGTCTTAGTAATTTCAACAATTGGTATCAGGGCGGGTTCCTTTTATTTAAAGGTAGATCTATAAGCTTAAACATGACAAGTCATGAAGGGACTTCAACCAATAAGCCTCCTCTGTTTGATGGAGCAATTTTTTCTTTATGGAAAGTTAGAATGAGAACATACATTATGGCCTTAGGTGTTGATGTTTGGGATGTAGTAGAGACTGTATATACAAAACTTGTTGTGCTAGATTCCAAAGATGATAAGCTAGAATTTAGCTTCAATGCAAAGACAATGAATGTTATCTTGAGTGGGCTTGCTGAAGATGAGTTTGTAAAAGTAATGCATCTTGATTCTGCCAAAGAGATGTGGGATAAAATTATTAGCAGCTATGAAGGAAATGAGAAAGTAA
>WSFP011461787.1:0-18786 GCA_009831015.1 Picea engelmannii
TGGGTAGTGAGAGGGGTTTGTTGGAGGAGTAAATATAACAATAAACTAAATTTAATTATTCCCACACTCATAGTCCACATACAATGTTAATGGTTAATTGAATATCCAACTGGATCACATTTGACCCATATATTGGAGAAAAGTATGGGTTCGTCCTTCCTTAGCACACACAAATGCTCTTCCTCCATTTTGAAAATATCAGTGAGGTTGGCATGGAAGGCTTAACCAAGTATATAATTTTGGAACTCATGTATTTTCATAAAATTTGACATTCATGAATCTTCCTAAAACGTAAAATGACGAGCATGAAAAATGAATGATCATCATCAAATTTTCACTTGAAAAGCAGGATAAAATTGAAATTCTAGGCCTGTACACGAGTGAAAAATATGACCCTAGGTTTTCATAAGAATGTGCAACAAGCTAAAGATTTGGTTCTACTAACATCGATTTTGGTTAGGGTTTGATGAAGTGGAAAAAATCAACCCTAGGGTCTAATTTGGTTCCATTGACATCAATTTTGGGTAGCATTTGGAGAAGGGTGATACACGTGATTGATTTCTCCTGACTGTGGGCATAGAGGCAGACCCTAGGTTCAACGCTTCAATAGCGCACCAACAAAACCATAACTACCAGCCCTTTCAGCAACACTTGCAAAGAAGATGAAGTCTCACCCGAGGTAGAGGCAGGGGGTTGTAGGACTCAAGTGTCTACAACCTATCTGGGACATAGATCTGTGATCACAATACTTAACAGAGCACTTAGCAGTTAACATTCATTAGATTTTACCCTTACTCACATCGCAGGTTAAAATCCCTAATTACATAACAACGCAGTATTCAACAAAATCTAAGCATATCTAACCATTTAGCACATAGCATCAACAAATCTAGCATTTGTTCGTGTTATTAAGCACTAAGCTACTGCATCAGATGCATCTAACATACACAAACATTTAGCACTAAGAATAAATCACATCAATAGAACAAAGAACTTACAACACAAGATGTACGTGGTTCACCCCAGTGTGGGGCTACGTCCACCAACTCTTCTTCTTCTTTATTATCTTCTTTCAATGTTTTTACATGCACAGAGCCACAAAACCAGCTCCGCATAGGACAGGATATATGCACGCACCTCGCCAGATCCTCCTTCCCTGAGTTAGGTCACAACACAAAGCCTTCTTACACAGCATCCACACAAGATTCTTACAATAACTTGCACTTAGCTCTACAAGTCTTGACACATATTATGCACAAAGCCTCTAGATCCGCACTAAGACGATTCTACTAGGTCTATTCTTTCTTACATCACCTAGATATCTATTTATACATTACAAATGGGGCCTAACCATGGGTAAACCCATGGGTCGACATCCCATACCCGTTACATAAACCCTAATCCCCAAAAATCCCGCAAAAGGGGGAAAGATCTCGCGATCTCTGCTTCGCCTGGGCGCTCCATCTTCTACCAACCTGTCGAAGTCCCAAAAATGGTCAAACATGACCAAGGTTCTCCAAAAATTGGTCAAGGGCCAACATGCCCCCAACACTCACCTGTGACTTGTCCTGAGTCACTCTGACCTAGGCAACTCTGCTTCGAAGGTCTCGATCTTGGCTCGAGATGCCTCAACTTGCTGCTTCGCCAGAGTCTCTTGCTCAACGAACTCCTGGATGAATTTCTCTCTGACCAGTCCTTCCAAGTGTTGTTCCACCGAGGTGACTACTTGTTCTAGCTATTCTCCTTGTCCCTCTATATCCTGAAAAAGTGTGTAGGATTCATCATGTACCAGTTGGATTCTCTGGGTCACTTCCATGACTTTAGTCTGGATGGCATGGACCTACTTATGAACTATGTGTTGTTCCTGTGACCTTTTCATATTCTCAACTGCTGAAAGCAGTTTCAACTGCGCTTGCACTGTTGATTCCTTTTTCTTTGTTTCTTGAAGCTGTGCTTCTAATGCTCTTAGTTCTGGGTCCTATGCAAGGTGCTCATAGGTCTATGCACTACGGTTGCTGAGTAGCTTACATTTTGAGGCCAACGCCTTGATTATTTTTATTGCGCTTCTGGAAATTTCTTCTCTCTAGTATCGCACTTCCTGCGGAGTGCTTGGCACTGCTTGCAGTTCTAGTTCTGCCACTCTTGCTTGAAGCTATTGAATAGCTTCAAAAATATTCTCCACTTGACTCTCCACTATGTCTTATTCTATCTGTGTGACGCCTGACACAGAGTGAAGTGCTCTGGTGATAGCCTCCTTTAATCCCATATGTTTCGCGAGCAGCTGTTCTTTTTCCTTTTGGATCTGTTCTCTGTCCTCTGCAAACTTGATGTTTCTCTAGGGCTTCCTCCTTTTCTTGTTTCAAGGCCTTTGTGGCATGTTCTTTCTCTTCATGTACATGACAAAGGCGAGCCTCTGTTGCATCTGTGCAATTGGGCAGGCTCATCTCCTACTTATATACCTTCTGATGACGATGATGGCGTTGTAGACACTGTACGACTCAAGTAGAGGGATTGTTGTACCGCTTTTAGCTCTGCCTTGATCATGTCATACATTGTCTCTTGTTTGGATTCATTTCGCTACAAAATGTCCTCCTAGATGTCTGATACAACTGCGATGATAAGTTCAATATCATCCACCGTGAGTATAGTCTATAATTGAGGCTTATTTTATCGTGATGTATTCCATGTTGATGGTTTCTTTGGGGAAACCTTTCTTTTCTTGGATATCTCAGCCTCCGTGATGGGATCCTTAGGTGGCATCACTTTTCCATGTTCCTGTTTATTTTCTTCCCCTTCATTCTCTCCTGGACTACTTCTTCATCTCCTCCTCCTCCTGGTGAATCTGGTGTAGTTTCCTTTGATGCGTTGTTCATTTCATGTACTTCTTCCTTCTTCTTCCTTTTTCTACTGCTAGGTACGTCATACTCTTCTCGAGTGACTACAAGACTTTTGATGAGGTCAAGGTCAGAGAGTTATGTCTGTTCGACTGGTACAAGGAACTCTGCAGGCCATTCCTTGGTTATTTCTTCCATTTTATCCTCTATGAGTTTGTAATAGGACTAAATCTCTTCCTTGTGTTCATCCCCACATGCAGTGATGTAAATGAAATGCCTATCTACGTGGAACTTCGCAAGTGGCATGAACCTATGCAGAGTATTCGGCGTCATGTGAGGGAAAGATTCAATTATCCTCTTCAGCTGTAAATAATATGTGTGGAACAACACATTGGATTGCCATTGTTTTTCCATGTTGCTTGAAACCAGAGCGTAGTGAACTTTGCATATAGTGGTTTAGACGACTCAATTTCAGGGAAGGTTGCTCCTTCCAACATCTCCCAAGCGATGAAGGAAATGAGAATCAACAACCAACTAAAATGAAACTCATAGCCCTTATCCTGTTCTTCACAGAAATCTTGTTCCAACTGGTTTACGAGGTATCTCGCCCAGTTCATTTGCATCCCTTCGATGCATTTGCCTACGAGGTCGATGACAAACCACATGACCTGCATTGGTTTGTTCTTTCTGATGAGATTACCAATGATCAACTGGTAAGCTAGGTGCACTGCGGCATTTTCGATGGAGGCTACCTTGTAACCCCTCTACATCGTCGTAAGTGTCCTTTATGCATTGCACCAAGCGCGATATGCAACCTTCCTTGGGTAAAAATCCTGAGGATTGGGTCCTTGCATGCTCAATCCAGTGATCCGTTGGATCTACGGTGATGTGCCAATCCAACCATAGGTAACCACCATGGTAGCATGATAGGAGGAGTTTAACGCACGCGTTAACCTCCTAATGTCTACCGAAGTGTGGTATCTTCATCACGTTAAGAATTGTTGATCTCGTGATGTCCATGGTCCATGGCTGGGGTATTATCTTCGACTTCTTCCCCGTTGTCTTTGTCAAATAATTATGTGGGGCAAGCATTCCATAATTCTCGCGATCTCCCAAGTTGAAATCACTGATCTTTAGCGTCATAATCTGTCCTAATTGCAGTCCAACTGCACGTATCCCCTTCGGGAGGTACATAGTGATCATTGTATAGTCAAAGTCTCTCAGGATGTTTTCACGACTAAATTCCCCAGCCAAAGGCAGGATATAGTTAGGAAGGATTGATGGGATGAGCTGCGCATTTTCTAAGTCATCGCAATGCTTCCTTCGTTTCTATGTCACAGTTCAGGATGGCCCAGATCGGCATGTAGTTGATGGGGAGGCTTGCAATCCTCTCATCGATGAGGCTTGTGCTCCTGTCGACATGACCTTCTCTACCATGAGGTCAATCAAAATCTCTTCGACGAATTTCTCTATTGTGCTAAGGTCACTCGACATGCATGCTCGTGATCAAATTTTTTGGATAGGTGGACAAACACTCAAGGTAAGCAGAATAGGTGGTGAGGTCTCAATAAGAACTGTGTGAAATCAATTAGTTATTTGTGGGCTAACATCACAACGGACTCCTACAACGGGCAGGAATGCCTCAATCAATACAATTCCATTTGTTATGGTGCAGTTCCAACTGTCCAATGGAAAACATTCTGGCAATAATTGCGTTTCTAGCCATTCTGGAGCGTCATTCTAATAGTCAGGACGCCTCCAACGATCATATTGCTTCACCATGGTGAAGTTCCAATCGGTGTTGTTCTGCTATTCCGACGAGGTTTAAGTTCCGCAAACCTTCCTTCTGCGAAGTCATCTCTGGAACCTCCTGCAATTTTTCTAGCTTTTCTTTCTTCCCTGTGATCTGCGTCTCTGGATTCCTCTTTCCATTCTTGTTTTTATTTTCTCTTAGTATAGAAACTTTGCACTGTTGAGGATATTTCACAGGGTTCAAGGGTAATACTTTTTCTTTTACTGATTCTGGAGTAGGTGCTCTACTCTCCTGCATGGATAGGTTATTTAAGCCTTATTGTGTTCTTTCAACTTCGACAGCTAAGTCTCTGGCCCTCAGTTGCTTCAACTTGTCCTCTTGTTCTTCTATTAAGAGCGTTATTCTCTTAGCCACGAAATCTCTTAATTTCTTGATTTTTTTGTTCTATAGCTTCCTCTTCTTCTCTCCTTCAGATCTAATCTCTCTCAATCCAAGTCCTTCCTAACAAAAGTGAAAAAGGGGCATTGTTCTCAACAAAATTAATGACCTTGAATCCTTCTGTCGATGTTCCATGAGCACTCATAGGTACATGAGTAGGTCTTCCACATAGGGTTATCATATTTCCTTTAAACAATCCCATTCCTCCCAATGAAGGAATCATAGCAGGCTTTCCCAAAATTTCCCAAGTACTTGCTGGCATAATGTTCACCTATGTTTCTGCATCCAGTACACAGTCTATGTTGAAGTCTCCTATTTTTTTTTCTATTCACTCTTTCTCTTTTAAGATCTTTGATAAACTGATGTCTCTGTGATCATTAAGTGTTTCTTTCATCTGCAATAATATAGCCTCGGATTCTTTCTATTTCTTTGACATATTATTAGCCTCTTGACATTCCTCATGGTTTTCTTGTCTCATGTTCATCTTTTCAACTTTAGAAATCATTCTAGGGAAATCAAAAACTTCATGATCAATGGATTTACAACAAAGATAAATAGGGCCTCTACCAGGGCATTCCTTAGCAAGATGTCTCGGTCTTCTGCAATTATAACATAATGTCAATCCTCTCTTTCTCTTAAATTATCCCCAACCTTTCCTGTACTATGCAATGGGATCACACTGATGGACCTGTAAAAAATTATTTCTAGGATCCTGCATCCACTTGTTAGTCCAAAAATTATTTCTATGCATAGGAATAACATATCTTTCACTATTTCTATCAGATCTATTCATATCACATCTTCTTTCTTCTATTTGTGCCCTAGTTTTCAAACTAGGAGAAAATCTATCAAATATACCTAGATCCATTCTTTTGAAACAAAAATTTCCACTTATCTTACCTTTATCAGAGCACCAAGATTTAATATCTTACCTCTTTTCTTCATATTGTACTTCTCTTCTTGGCACAGAGATTCACAATTCAAGTAGAGTAATGCGCACTACAACAATAGATATACACACATAGATTTCTCTTTTCTTCAGTTCCCAACAATCACGGTTTTAAGTCCCGGCAATAGAACCATTTTTTGGAATAGGGGCAAACTCAGGGTTCAACGCTTCAACATCGCACCAACAAAACCCTAACTACCGACCCTTTTAGCAACACTTGCGAAGCAGATGAAGTCTCACCTGAGGTAGAGGTAGGGGGGGTTGTAAAACTCAAGTGTCTACAACCTAGCTGGGACACAGATATGTGATCATAATACTTAACAGAGAACTCAGTAGTTAACATTCATTATATTTTACCCTTACTCACATCGCAGGTTAAAATCCCTAATTATAGAACAACGTAGTATTCAACAAAATCTAAGCGTATCTAACCATTTAGCACATAGTATCAACAGATATAGAATTCGTTCATGTTATTAAGCACTAAGCTACTACATCAGATGCATCTAACATACATAAATATTCAACACTAAGCATAAATCACATCAATAGCACAAAGCAATTACAACACAGGATGTACGTGGTTCACCCCAGTGTGGGGCTATTTCCACCAACTCTTCTTCTTCTTTATTGTCTTCTTTCCATCTTCTTACATGCACAGAGACACAAAACCAACTCCGCATAGGACAAGAGATCTGCGCGTACCTCTCCAGATCCTCCTTCCCCAAGTTAGGTCACAACACAAACCCTTCTTACATAGTCTGCACACAAGCTTCTTACAATCACTTGCACTTATCTCTGCAAGTCTTAACACATAGTATGCACAAAGCCTCTAGATACACACTAAGCCAATGCTACTAGGTCTATTATTTCTTACATCGCCTAGATATCTATTTATACATTACAAATGGGGCCTAACCATGGGCAGACATCCCATACATATTACATAAACCCTAATCCCCAAAAATCCTGCAAAAGGGGGCAAGATCTCGCGATCTTCGCTTTGTGGTCGAAGCCAACACCGACCAACAACATTATTTTCCATTTTATAATGAGCTCCAAAGCTTCATCTCCTCAACATATTTAATCTTTGTGAAAATTAATAATTTTGTGAGTTACAATATCTGCCCAGTGATAATTTTGCGTGTCATAATCTCTGTGGCAAGGGATAATTCTGTGAAAAATATTAGGGTTATAATGTCTACAACAAAGTTGGAAGAAAGTGACTAATAAGGTTGTTTTTATGGTGATTTAGTTTTAAGTGATTATCATCTTGTGTAGCTAATCTAAATTATGTGCATATGTTCTTCTTTTATTTATTTATTTTCCATTATGAGCACTTCACCACATATTCAAAAACCTCAACCTATGAAACCTGTGAAGGGAAGGCTCAACAAAGTCACCCTAGATAGCCTTTATAAATATATAGAATCTTTAGAAAAAAAGAGAGAAGAAAGAAGAAAAACTTCAAATAGAGTTAGAGACAATGCTCGATAACACATTTAGATTGTTAGAAGATCATATAGAGAATAAAATATTAAGGTTCGAGACTAGCTGCAAAAAATGGAGGCTAGATTACAAGAAATGAAAAAACATAAACAATCAACCCAAGAAGGAGAGGTCGAAGAAAATATCAACATGAGAGACAAGATTAAAGAGCTAGAAGACAAGCTAACTAATAATTTGGCCCTAAGTAGTTTGGAAAATAAATTCCATATCAAACCCATCAAAGAAGAAATGAATAAGATAATTAATTTGGATCATCAGCATAAGAAAAGAGCCTTAAATGTCATAATTAAGCAGAAATATGATGACACACTAGAAATAGTAAAAGAAGAACTAAAAAATAAGTCACAAATTCAAACAACTTACCTCGTAGAAGCAAAGAGGTTGGGAAAAATAATCAAACATAAAGATAGGTTGATCTTTGTCAAAATAAGTTGTAATGACCACAAATATGGAATATCTAGTAAATATTCAAGCTTAAAAGGGTTATACATATTTATAAATGAAGACCTAATTATAGAATACCACACTAAATTAAGGAAGGAAGTTTAAAAGGTAAAGGAAATCATGAAGGAAGGCAAATGGGTAATAATTAGAAATGGAAAAGCTATTATTAAGGATACATACTAGAATGTTAATAATAAATATGAATTTGGAATACTTTAGATGCTTTTTTGGGACTACCATGTCTTTCCATGGTGAAAAGGTCCTATATTAAGTTGGATCATGAGTGCAATTCATATTATTTTTCTAGTGGAAACATGGGAGCATGAAGAATATAAGGTCCCTATCATAGAATAATTTGTCTCGTTGTCAACATGGAATAAGAAATCCTATAATAGATGGATTGGAGTAATAACCTATTATACAAACAATAATGTTTATCCTCATATTTGGCTTCATAAGATGGACCCTCTCAGTTATTACATTTGGATAGAAATCTCAGACATCAATGATAAGAATATTAATATAGCATTTTTTTTTATTTCATGCCTATTATAGTGCAAGTTGTAGGTTGGGAAAAGCCTAACCTAACCACAAAACAAGTTCTACAACTTGGGAATCCTACACACAATGTCACCTCGATGTAGGTATCGCACTTCAAGGGTGACTAGGTCACTATGGAGGCAATCCTGGTGACCCTAGGAGGATTGATATGGGGATAAAGGGAAATGGAAGTGAAGCCCCTATAGTTCAATTCTAAGTGGAATAAAAGGTAGGTAGATATTCCTTGCAAGTCAAGTAATTGATGCCTCACAGGTATAGTACTTCTCTGGATGGTTTTACCTGCCCGAGACACAAGAAACGACACTTTGCAATGATATATGTTAGTTGGATTAGAAATTTAAGATTGTTGTCCCTAATTTGTAGTAGTATATAACAATATATATCAACAAGTAAATGGTACTATAAGCTGCTCAATAAGTGCCATAGATCAAGTAGAAAATACAAGAGAAAGACTAGCTAAACTCAAGATGAAAAGCCAATATTCTAGCACAAAAGATAAGGTTGTTGTAAATACTTGTCTAGAAAAAATTATATCATCCTTATGGATGTAACATTCAAATTATTACAGAAATAAAATCATCCACTGAAATCTCCTCAAACTTTTCCAAAAAGTGTGTTAGGCCAAGGAGAGTAAGTGTGCAAACTTTGAGCAAAATCCAATGGTTGATAAGAGAGTTATTCAAGCAAATGAGTTAGGGTTTTTTCAGCCCTAATGGATGAAGATGCAATTTTGTAATAGCATCGAGAAGTAGCCACTTTATGGGGATGCCCTAGTGGCTGTGAGGTTCCCATGGCACAAGGAGTACAATCTACTTTGTAAGAAGTAAAAATCACTTAAAATCATGTTTCCCAAGGCAATGTATCTCCAATGCAAAAACGTATGACTAGTACCTTTACTATTGGTTTAATGGATTCAAATAAACACGAGCTATAGAAGCTACCTCCTTGGGGGTGTAAGATCTTTTACGTCCCAAGGAAAGTTTCTCTAGCTAGGGTTTAAGCTAAGAGGGTGTATTCCCTTATACTTCTCTTAGAAAACCCTAGTGAAATCAATGAGATGAAGCATAAAATGATGAAAACTATGGTGGGGGTGTCTTCCCTTATACTTACCACCTAGTTCCCAACACAATAACCTTGACTTGAAACAAATGATAGCAAGAAAGTAAAAACCATACCAATTCAAGGGAAAATGCCAATATAATCCACCACAATAGCAATAGATAATCCTTCCAAGACTATCACATCACTTTTTCCATCAAACATTCATAAGTATAGCCATAAACAAGTACATAAGAGACAAATAGATCCAAATATAGCAAAAATTTCAGACCAATACGTCTCACAATGAGGGTGAGTTATTGTAAAAATGAGATCTTATGATATCTTATTTATACAAATTTCAACAAGGTGAATTATCCATAAATTAAGGGGTAAAACACAATATTAGGGATCAAAAACCCTAATATTACCCCCTTTACAAAGTAATCCATTTAAAATTCACTTTTTTACATAAGAAAACCCTAATTTTAGAAGGATGTCACCCCTTTAGGGGACATTTTGGCATTAGGAGCAAGTCGTTGGTGTAGGAGGAGGGTGCCTTGTCTTTCCAAAGCCACATGTCAAGTATCCAAGTTACTTCCTTCATGTTCAAAGACCAATTCTCCTCAAAACATCCAAGTGCCAATGCATCAACCACACCACTAAACCCTAACCCCCCTAGGTGACGTCATGCCTCTAGAAGAGACGTTTTGCCTCTCCTAGGAAAAACGTTTGGCATGTGTGGGATAGGTTATTTCGTCCAAGTCATATTTAAGGCCTTCGAAGTTTGATATATATTATCCAACATGTGGGCCCTTGGTATCCAACCTATGGGCTTGTATCCCCATGGAAGCCCAAGCTAGGCTTGTTCTCCCAAAATTGTCCACCAACTAGGTCCTGCAAAAACAAATGAGCACGCCCTCCAAGGATATCAATTCATAACATCATGATAAGTGAATGAAATCAATAAATAATCCATCTAATCATGTGCATAAAAGATCACTATATCAAACAATTAATTTCTCAAAGACACTATGCGACTTGTCAATCTTGAATATGGGAGGGTTGATGAGGTGTTCTATTGGGTAGATATTTCCCTAGGTCAAAGAGATATTTCAAGAGATCCCTCTCTAATCCATGTAAAGTGGATGAAGTGGTTTGGGTCAAGACTTAATGGGAATAGGGATCATGACATACAAGGGGTCGTAGTGTCTCATTCATGTGTGTCTTTGTAGAGGGTGTGTGGTACCTTCATCCACAATGCATTTTTTCCCAGCCCATCAATTGCCTTTTATGTTTATTTCTTTGTATTTGCTTTCAATATATCATAAGGAAATATTGAAGGTCACTTCCCTAGCATGGTGACCAGATGATGGAAATGCCACCCACCAACACCTAGTGGAAATGAGAAGGTTAGCTTGCGATGAGACCCCCTTTCTCTCAGACATGCAACTGAGAGCCATTACCCTAGTTTAGTGACCAGATGATGGAAATTGCATACCACTAGATACTCATGGACGTGATAGGTCGTATTTTGATGAGACCACCTATCCTTCAACTAACCTTTTAAGCATTCTTTATTATATTGTGGGTCCCCTTTACTCAAAGATAAGTGTTTCAATTATTTCTTGGGTGATCCCTGGGTGGAGCATCTGGAAGGTTTATACAAGGCTTTTATATTTTACCCAACATGAACCACTCTGGGATTTCAACCCCTTCTTCCCATATAATGAGAGACAACCCCTTCTTGGGTCAATACACTCTAGAATCCAAAGAGATAATGAAATGGAGGGGAATAATGATGGAAAGTGGTAAGTATGGTTGAGAATTGTACAGTGGCTCATTAAGGAATTTCCTAGTAGCAAACCCATTCCTAAAGAAAACCACTTACTAGGGCACAATTTCAACCACCAAGGTGAACCAGGGAAAAAGGCATAATGTCCAAGCATATATCATGAAATATAGAGAAATATAAGATACAAAATAATCAAATGGATTGACTATTGAAATGATGCTCACCATAATACTGAATTGTACCTCACAGAGCAAGTCCCACTGCCTTCTGGAAGCCAATTTGTGTGATGGATTCCATCTGCAAACTGGTGACCATCTGTGGTGGTGAGTGGGTTTTCCATCTGTGCAAAGGGTATTGTTGGTCATGTAATCTCTCAACACTCCATATCTGCAACATGAGGACCTTGAGACATAATCTCCTTATTTATCCACAAAATAGGCATAACATCTGGCTCCTGCTTGGGGACATTTGTTCACCGTATAGTGCATGCGAACTACAACATCTTTTGGTAGACCTGTGTCTGCAAGGAAACAAAAAAAATGTCAAATTCAATATGGCCTACTCATCCTTGTTCTCATATGATGATAATCTAAAACCACTAAACTAGAAAAAGAAAATTTTGACATTTAAAAAAAATAATCTAAACTAAGCATGAAATCAATATGCAAGTAGAGAAAAATGAAAATAAAATGCATCTAAACTAGTATGAGAAATCAAGATGCAAATGCAGAGAATCAAAATTACTTACCTACTTACCTGGGGCCTTGGGTCCCTTAAGAAGTAAAGTGACCTGGAAATAATGTTTGATGAGAGATTCATTTACTGGTAGTGGCATCCTCCTCCCTTCTATCGTGGATAAGTATAAAGACTCTAGTCTGGACACTTCCTCTATTTTGTAGGGGCCTAGCCAAATATTGTCGAATTTTTTATGCATTGCTAGTTTTTCTCTTATTTTTTCACATAGTAGAATTTGATCCCCTTCCTTGAAGTCTCTTTGTCTTGCCTTCCTATCAAAAGTTCCTTTTATTCTCTCTTGATTCCTTTCCATCTGACCGAAGTCCATTCTTCAAGTCTCATCCAATTCTATGAGATGATCAATTCACCCATGCAATGCTTCCTTATCTGTATTGAATTGCTGGGATATTTGTAGTGTTGTAATTTGGATATTTATAGGAAAGAGAACCTCAAATACATACACCAACTCAAAATTATTCCTTTCGATGGAAGTCTTGGTGGGTGTGCGGTCGACTCACAAGGCATACTTGATCTTGTTGTCCCAACTCTTCTTGCTCTCCCCAAAAATATTTTTCACAATGTTCATGATGTTTTTCTTGTTGGATTCTACCAATCCATTCCCTTGAGGATAATAAATTGAATAGTGTGAAAAAAAAATCCCATACTTGAAACAAAACTCATTGCGTGCCACTGAGCTAAAGGCTTTAGCATTGTCAGTGGTTATCTTAGCAAGGACACCGAATCTAGTAATATTTTTTTGCTCGAGGAATTTCATCATGAATTCTTCTGATGATTTCTTGGTTGGGATAACTTCAACCCATTTGTTGAATTAATCAGTGGTGGTAAAAATCCATCGGTATTTGTTATTAGAATTGTCTTTGAATTCACCGATGAAACCTAGTGCCTATTGTTGAAAAGATTCTTCTACAATGATTGGTTTAAGGGGAAGGGAAGGGAGGCGCTGCTTTCTGGTAAAAACATGACACGACTGAAAAGATCTAACATATTGATGTGTGTTAGAGAATATAATGGGCCAATAGTACCTTTCTCTTAAAATATTATGGGTAGTGGTGCGTGTTGCAAAATGGCCTCCACAATGTCATGCATGAAGTTTTATGACTAACCTATCAGCTTCTTATTTATCAACATATCTAAGGATTACCCCATCTGGGTTCCTCCACACGAGACCATTCTCCGTTAGGAAATACTTCATAGATTTGATTCTTGGGTATCTTCTTTTATGTTCTACCAAATGATCAGGGCATGTGAGGTTTTTAAAGTAATAAATGATGTCTGAATACCATTTATTGTTTTCGATCTCACTTACGACGATGATGACCTGCTCCTTATGTCCTAACTAAATGACCTCTTGATTCCTTTATGTCATCATTTTTTCCAACCCTTATCTTATCCATATGGATGTCAATGGCCTCCCACCTATTCCAATTGGCTCATTTTGGAATTTTTCCAGTTCGACAAGTTTTTCTTAGTTTCTGGGTCCCTGATTTCTGG
Source organism: Picea engelmannii (assembly GCA_009831015.1). NCBI lineage: Eukaryota > Viridiplantae > Streptophyta > Pinopsida > Pinales > Pinaceae > Picea > Picea engelmannii. The sequence goes on from WSFP011461787.1 coordinate 13,569, forward strand.
GGTCGTTTTGAGGCCCTAAACAATGTTTTTATGGATTGCCACAATCAATATTTGTGGTACTATACACAAGGACCATGTGTATTCCTCGTATAGACCTTTCCAACGGGCTATCGTGCACCTAAAACAAAGATCGTATGCAAAATTTACGACCCTAGGAAGTTGATGTACTAACTTACCCAAACAGGGCCCACATGACTTTTGGCGCTTCATCTCCTAGGGTTAGGTTTTTGGATGTCTAGGATTTTTGAAATTCCTGTTTATTGTAAAAAGGCCTCGAGAGCCTCATTGTTATCATCTTCTAGAGAATGAGTGTAGTCGTCACATCTCTTCTTAGAGATAAGCCGCCACCCTTTCTAGCAAGCTTGTTTTCCACTGCATTTTACAGTTTCATCTTATTTCCTTATTGAATAGAAACCAATTTTATTGTATATCTATTATTCTATGCTAATCATATTTTGATAATAATATGCAGTCATTTTCTTCTTCTCATAAAATCTGGATCAGTGGTATCAGAGCGATCTTCTCCTTGTCGTTCTTAATGCATGTCCCCAACAAGGTCAGGGTACAAAGAATTGGGTCTCCATCTTGTTTCTCTTGAAGACAAAATATCTCGCATTCCCAAGAGACCTCTCATGGTGGGAGAAACGAAAGATGATGGGACAGGAGATCCCTTCAAAATGTTTCTTGAGGAAGCCCTCACACAATAGAGGAACGAGATGATGTATAGTTTTGCGCAAATCCTTCAGTGACTACCAACAAGTGATGCATCTTCCTCAAACAGAGGCGCCACTCCCTTCAAGGTACAAAACAACTTCAATATTCCTATATTTGAAGGTCATATAGATGCAGATATTGTAGACAAATGGTTGAATCTGCTAGAAGGGTATTTCTCTATCTATAACTTCTCGAACAGAGAAAAGATTACTTTTTCGCTCCTCAAAGTCATTCCCCATGTCAAATATTGGTGGGAAAATTTTTGTGAGTAGAAGGAAACAAAGGAACCCTCATTATTTATAGTCGTGGTCACCTGGGAGTACTTCAAAGATTCTATTAAGGAACAATACTACCTTGTTGGAAGTTATGACAACCTATATACAAAATGGACCACACTATGGCAGGAAAGAGACCAAGCAGTGCTCGAGTTCACAAATATCTTCCATACCTTGCACACCAAGATGGGTATCAAATATTTTGAGTGATATATGGTTCTCAAGTATCGCAGCAGTATGCATAGATACATCCAGGCTGAAACAGAGTTTTTGGACATCTCATTCTTGGGCGCGGCCTACTGATATGCCGTAAAAATTGAGTAGAAGCTCAAACAAAAGATGCAGTAATTTGGGGCTGGGAACCCCTAGCAAAAAAATCTAGGAAACGGTGGCCCCAACCCATAGAAAAAAGGACAGAGAAAAGATAAACTACCTCAGGAAAACTAGTCCAAGCCACAAGAAAAGAAGGACACTGGAATTACAAAGAAAGATACCGGGAAGTGGTGTGACTTCCATAAGAGCCCCTAGCATAAAAATGTTAATTGTCTCTCAAAGCAGTTGTTGGTGGCTAAGGTGAAATCCTATGAATCAGATGCAGGTTCCGACTCTGAGTCAAAACCAGAAAGGGGGAGATAGATCATTGATGCAGAACCCAGTGCTATTGTTTCTACCACGAAGCTTTATCTTGATGAACCAGATGAGGCAGAGGAAGGCAAGCGTCTTTTCCTCACAGATGTTGGTGAAGGGTACCTCGCTTCACTTCATCATTGGTAGCGATAGCTAGAAGAACCTCATCTCAGTAGAGGTTTTCAAGTGACTCACCCTGCTGACAATGCCACACCCACATCCCTACACCATCCGATGGCTCTGCCAAGGAAGCCACATCTGTGTCATCCAACAATGTCTCCTTTCATACACCATCAAGACCTTAAAAGATGAGGTATTGTGTCATGTTACCCCTCTCGAAGTTTGTAATTTTATTTTGGGCCAACCATATTTATGGAAATTCCATTCTATATATGAGTCTAGGCCTCACAGTGTTATTATTACTTTGAACAAGAAATTGTACAGGATACCGAAGGCAGTCCCACCTAGTTTTATTTCCTTGATCTCTATCAAGCAATGTAGGAAGGTCATTTCTGATACAAGGAAGTTTGTCTTCTTCGTGATTCTCTCTCAGAATGAGCAAAATATCATAGATACATCCAAGGTATCCGCGACCGACCTCTCCACACTATAGAAGAAAGTGGATAAGGTTGTGAAAGCATACTCAGATATCTTCTCCTCACCTACTGGGGCACCTCTACACTATCAGGTCAAGCACCCCATCGATCTGACCCCCGACGCACCGCTTCCCAATGGTCCAATCTACTGCTACTCTCTATTATAGAATGAGGAGATCAAGCAACAGATCCAAGAACTACTCCGCAAGGGGCACATTCATCCCATATCATCACCTTGCAGGATCCTAATCATGTTGGTACAAAAGAAAGATGGAACCTGGCGACTCTGCATTGATTACCAAGATCTGAATAAAATCACAGTCAGAAACCGATACCTAATTCCCCGAATCGATGACCTCCTTGATCAGCTCATGGGGGATAAATACTTCAGTAATATTGATTTGAAGTTTGGCTACCAACAAGTCCTCATAGAGAAAACAGATGTATGGAAGACCACCTTCAAGTCAAAGGAAGGTATTTTCAAATTGTTGGTCATGCGCTTTGGCTTGACAAATTCTCCAGCCAATTTCATGAGGATGATGGACGATATCATGTGACCATTCACCAATACTTTTGTAGTGGTGTATCTGGATGACATTCTGATTTACAAGACTTGGGAAGAAAACTTGCAGCATATTCAACAGGTTCTGCACACCCTGCGGCAACAAAACCTATACACCAACTTGGAAAAATGATCCATCGGCATGGAAATGATTCATTACCTGGGCTACATCGTTGATCAACATAGTGTACATGTGGATCCATCCAATATCCAAGTCATCTGTGACTGGCCAGCCCCAACCACACTCTCTGAGCTTCAGAGCTTCTTGGGCCTTTCCAATTTCTACCGCAGATTCGTATTGGGATTCTCCCATATTGCATGGTCCCTCAGCCAAGTAAGTGGGGTGGTGGTAAGGATAAATTTGTGTGGGGTCAGTCCCAACAACAAGCCTTCAATTATTTGAAGCAATTCTTGTGCTCAGCCGCAATACTTTCACTACCGAACCTGCAACAACCCTTTGAGATCGAGACATATGCTTCAGACTATATTGTGGGCATTGTTTTCACTCAGCACAACCACCATGTGGCCTATCATAGTGAGACACTATCAGATGTTGTCCATAAGTACCCTACATACGATAAATAAATGTAATCCATTGTGTAAGCCTTTTTCCAATGGAGACATTACATTCTTTGGAAGGAGACAATCATCCACATTGATCATAAGCAAATGCAGTTCATGCATACAGAAGGTAAATTGCATAATGACCGCCATCAGAAGTGGTCCACATACTTGCAACAATTCCACCTCAACATCATGTATAATTTAGGAATCACCAACCGCGTCGTTGATTGCCTTAGCATACCGCCAGTCGCAACACTCACCGCAGTACTAGACTCTTGCGGCCATGATATCTCGGGATGGCCCCAACTCTATGAGACAGACCCGGACTTCGTCACCACCTACCAAATGTTCGGCGCAAACACAATTGTTGATAATTTCCATCTTCATGATGGGTTTTTGTGTCATTTGGGCCATATCTACATTCCATAAAGAGAGCGAGCAAAGATGATATGGGAATCCCACTACAGTCGGGTGGCAGGACACTTTGGCGTCGAAAAGACAATGGCAATGCTGCAGAAAAATTTCTACTGGCTAAAAATTTGACAGGAGGTTAGAAAGTATATCAAGTCATGCACTGCCTGCACTATTTCAAAACCAACCACTAAGAAATAGGGCCTATACACCCCTCTTCCTACTCCTGACAGGCCATGGGAATCCATCTCCATGGACTACATGTCGAGCCTCACATCCACCAAGCGACGAAATAAGTGTGTTTTTGTGGTTATTGATCACTTTTCTAAGATGGCGATTATGCTCGCCTGTAAGAAGAGCATCACAACAAAGGCCACTGCCAAGCTCTTATTTGAACAAGTCTAGTTACATTTTGAAATCCCACAAACCATTATCTCAGATCAGGGTAGTCAATTTTGTAGCACATTCTGGTCGAGCCTCTAGTCACTGTTGGACATCAAGCTCAACAAATACATGACCTTCCACCTCTAGAAAGATGGTCAAACCGATGTCATAAATCAAATGATTGTGCATATCCTGCGCATGTATAATTCCAAGCACCCTCACACATGGTATGGGAGTCTTCCCTATGTACAAAATAGCTACAATCGAACCTTACATAGCTCAACTGGCCACAACGCCTTTCAGGTGAGGTTGGGGTTCCAACCGTTGGGTCCCATAGATGTTGCACTACCCCTTACTGTCACCTCGGCCGAATCATATCCTAATCCAACTGAAGCTCACAAAGCCACCCAGTTCATTAAGTGGATCCAACACATTCATCAACATGTTAAAGATATCCTACAAAAGTCCAATGAAAAGTACAAGTAGCACCATGATCAACATCGGGTGCCACATAAGTTTCAGGTGGGAGAAAAATTTTGGTTGCATTTGCAGAAAGAACGCCTTACCTGAACCAATCAAAATATTCTCCCACTTCGTTATGGGTTGTACACCATCACCAAGGTTGTGGGTGATAATTCTTTTGAGCTCAACATTCCTCCTTTCCTTGGCTTGCACCCAGTGTTCAATGTGGATCTCCTTCGACCTTATTTCCCACCATTATTGTACACCTTAGAGATAGCAGAACAACTGAAACCATCAGATATCAACCCCGACTACCATCAGATATCAACCTCAACTACATACAACAAGAATCCAATGATCATATTGTGGAAAAACAGGTCAAGGTCACTCGCCAACAAAGGATCCAGCTTTATTGAGTTGTCAAAGCAAGGCATCTCCTACACCAAGGCAAGTGGCTCACCTAGGGCCAAATTCAACAGAAATTTCCTCATCTAATGGGAGCACTCAACGAAATAGATACCATTTCTTCCTAATGGGGTATTATTGATCCAGATGGATGGCGGTGGCCTTTGACCTATTCCAACTGGCTCATTTAGGCAGTTTACTAGTTCGACATTTTTTAT
>ML875061.1:4725-23511 GCA_009831015.1 Picea engelmannii
TTGATCCAGGTGGATATCGGTGGCCACCCACCTTTTTTGACTGGCTCAAAACAGTTTTCTGGCAATTTTGGCAATTTACTATTTTTTGCAGGTTTTAACTTCTGGGGCCATTTTGAGGGCCTAAATGAAGGTTTTTCAAGATCAAGGTTCTCAATGATAGTCAAAGGTATGATTGAGCCCCCAAAATGAATATCCTCAACGATACCTTTCCAACGAGCTATCATACGCCTAAAACGAAGATCATATGCAAAAGTTACCCAAACAGAGCCCACATGACTTTTGGCGCTTTATCTCCTAGGCTTAGGTTTTTGGATTTCTAGGTTTTTTGGCATTCCTGTTTATTGTAAAAAGGCCTTCAGAGCCTCATTTTAATCATCTTCTTGCGAATGCGAGTAGCCGTCACTTCTCTTCTCATAGATAAGCTGCCACCATTCTAGCAAGTTTTTCACTCTTTATTTTTATAGTCTCTGTACATTTCTTTCATTAATAGAAATCGTGTATTACTATATATCTGTGTTTATGGTTGCATCTCTGATACATTTATGTTATCTTATTGAATATCTGCGATATCTCTGTGCATTTCTTTATTATATCTCCGCTCACATTTCGTGTCAAAAATAATCCGGATCACATTAATATAATATGGTGGCACGTCTCTTTCCTATAAAATGATTAGTATTTTATTACATGATTCCTTGATCACATGTTTAGGTTTTCATTGAATTCTACTATTGATGCTTTCACATTGGTTGGTTTTTGTTATCGCAAATCTGATTCCACAAGAGAACTGGAGTGAAGCAGGGACAACAAAGATATAAGGAAGCGATTCATAAGGTATGTTATCTATTCCTCCTTTGGTAGTAAACTCAATGACCGCAACTTAGGTAAAGCATCTTGTTATGTCTCGTTTTGTTCTAAATCTAGGTGGATCTAGGGGGATTAGTTCATGTCAGCATCTATTGATTTACCCAATAACAAAATTGGTGACTCCACTGGGGAACAACAACTTGATTGTGGTTTTTTGTTGGCCATTTTCTTTTGACCTATTCTTTTTACTTGAAGTCAGACTCTGAGTCTGTGGGAGATCCATTAAACCCTCTGGGTTTGAAAATCCACTTAGATTCTTTTCCCTTTTCTCCAATATTTTTGTTTTTTCAAACACTTTCGCACTGCACCTTATAGATAGTCCGTGGAAACATTTGATTTCCGCACCTTGTTGGTTTGTTTTAGTGCAGGATTTATGCACCCTGTCTGTTTCTAGCCTGCAGAAACTATTCATTTCCTCACTATGTTATACTGCCAGCCTGCGGCGGCGTTTGAGAAATTGTTTGGGTTGGGTTTTGGCCTCTATTGTTACCCAATTTTGCTTTAGTCGGCTGGGAAAGGATTTTTAATGCCAACTCTTGACTTTTTCTGACTGTTTAAGCTTGCTCTTGATTGGTTTCGAAGATCTAACACCTCTCTTTTGATCTTTTTCAAATTTTTGTTTTTGATTTTTATCGACAAGGCTATAATCTCTAGATTTCTGTCTGAGTGCTTGCTCGATTAAAAATCTTCGATTGGATTTGAAGTTTTAGGTTGGTGACACATTTTGGGTTGCTTAATGATCAGAAGACCATTTTTTGTTCACATTTGAAGAAACATTTTCTTGTCATTTCTTATTTTTATCTCCATTGAAAAATCAATTTGGGTGCCTGTTGAGTATTTTGTTTTAATTGATTGCTTATGCTTTCTCAATTCCATCCCTGTTTTGGTTTTCAAAAGGAAAAAATTAAAGTCTTTCAATCTTTTAGGTAATCATTTATCCAGAAAATATTGTCATTCAAAAAATTGAAAGAGAGCGAATAGTGAAATTACATTGTTGATGATTGTTTGGTATTACATTCAAATAAAAGGAATTGTACGTCGTAGTTCACATTGTTCCAGAAAAATACCTTCTCCCTACTGTGGATAGAATTCATCAAACAAAAGTTTTCATCATTCATTTCTATTTGCACGATTATTGGGTCGAAGTCTTACACAGCATTGGTTTCATTCCTGTTTACCTCTTGAGTAACAAAAGCCTCTTAAAAACATTGCGAAATTTAAAACTCAAGTAGTAATTTTTATTTTCTAGGGCTCTTTTACACCAATATTAACTAGGCTAGAGCTTTGGAATAGGCAATGAGACACACTCTCCAAAGCAAGAAACACACAATAGTGTCTTGTGATAGGGAGTGTTCAAATCCATTTGCAACATTTTGTCCTGGGAATCCCTTCTCACACACGGGTCAAACCTGAGGTCACGTTGAGATTGGCAGAGTTACTCACCCTGCTTTGTTGGTCTCAATGTAGAGATTGCACATATTATGGGGGTCGCTCGAAGGTATACCCACAATGATGAGTGGAAGCCTCTCAAGTTGATTTCGAGCTCGATACCCTGCCCTTGCGTGTGGATCGGACTGTCGATTGTTTCCCCATGCATCACTGTTGTTTGTGGTAACTTTAGTAGCATATCTTCTCAGGGTCTTACTCAAGGTTACTGTGAAGGGGAAAATCTTCACGGTACCTAGAATCGACGTTGTCCAGACTCACTCGGACTCCTTGGAGGGTATACCCACGATTATGTGTGGGAGCTTGCACCAGGGTGTAAGTCCATTAAGTAGGTCATCAATGTAACTTTTCTACCCTAGCCTAGCCCCTTCTTATCTCGGTCTCACGACGTTGGATTTCATCACCAACTAGTGATTTTGAAATAAGAAGGTTTTGTTTGTCTGGTTTGAACTCTAGATTTTATTAGGGAGTGTTGTTTGTTGTCATAGTTAACCATAGATTTTTTTCACAAAGTTTTTGGTTCGGGCAATATTGACCCTCCACGCCGTTCACATAGAATGCAAGGCCTACCTCCGGAAGATCCAAAAAGTTCTCAACCCTTTCCTACTAATCCATCGGAGGGCTCTCCTCAACAGAGTGAGTTCCAAGACACTGCCACTCCATGAGTGGAAAGAACTGACTCTTTTGACAATTTCTGAATTTCTTCCTCTCTAGAGTCTTTTCAACTTCCTCATGATTCCGAGAGACGTATTCTTCAGCTAAATTCATCTGGAGATCTTATTGTTCAAACTTCTGGACTACCAACCGGACCTTTTGCAGGTCCTGAAGGCCAAGATCTGTTTTGGACTACTGACATATCTAGACGGGATCTTTTCGGAGTCAGGTCAAGTGTTGATATACTTGTCATACCCGAGTTACCCGAAACGTTTGTTGAAGACACGATACCCCTAGATCATTCTCCCATTACAACTACCTATATGTTTGTTAATTCAAACACCCTGTTATTTGATCCTAACTCGACCATCCCCCTTAATATGGCCCACTTTACAATGGTCCCAAATGCTACGACTATTCCCACCAGGACTACGGTGGCTAGCCAAGCTCCCATTGGCACACCTCTTTCGCCTAGACCTTAACCGTCACTTCCTCCTAGGTATAATGCATTGAATGCTTCTATCCTTATCCCTACTGAGGTTCCATCCATAACATATGGAGTTTTTTCTCCTTCTGGGCACAATCCTGTTGTCGGCTTCATTCCGACACTTCCCTAGCCCCCCTCCGGAGGGTATTTTTCACCTTTCACTAGAGGATCCGTCCCTAGTGGCATTACTCAGTCTTTCACACCTAATTATCATATTCCTGTTGGCAGAAAATTCAACCCTAGGGGCCAATCTCAACTCCCGTTTGGAGGTCAAACCTCAATTGAGACACAACCTCTGGTTGGAGGACAACCCCCACCCACCCCACCCTATGGACAAAACATACCGGCAGCTTTGGCCCAGTATTGGAATTTTCTTACCCAGGGTAATACTCAATCGACTGGGGGGAAACAACCTCAAGTCAACTCTTTCATACCCCCTAGTACGGGTCAACCATACCCTGGGACTTCCAATCCCATTTGGGGTTCGAATGCTCAATCTAGTGTCCCTTTCCAAGGGAACATCCCCAATCAGTACAACCCCACGGGCTACCTGCCTCCACACCAACAACCGAATCTGCCAGGATCTTCACATCATATGCAAACTGCTTACAATCCTACTGGTATAATGACAGGACTTCCTCCCCAAAGTCACCAGTACCCTCACATGAATAGACAATTACCCTTCTTAGCCACTTTGGATCTACCCGAATTGTCTAGGATTTTGAATGACCCCATCTATCACTCTCCTCATTGGCCTGTCATACCGGCCAAATTACCATCAGACATTCCTAAGTTCGGTGGTAAACCGGGAGAGGATCTGAACAATCATGTAATGACTTTCCACCTTTGGTGTTCATCCAACTCTTTGATGGATGACTCCATTCGGTTACGTTTTTTTCAACGAACTCTCACGGGTTCATCCGCGAAGTGGTATATAGAATTACCACGAGGCTTCTTCACCGACTTTAATACCCTAGCTATGGCTTTCCTCAATCAATACCAGTTGCCAATCCGTTATGAAACAGGAACCAAGATCTTGAGTTCTTTCAAGCAAAATAAAGCCACTCATATCTCCGATCACATTCATGAGTGGAGACGACAATGACATTTAATCAAACTCAATCTTCCCGATCAATTATTGGCAGAATGGTTCAAAAAATCCTTTGTGAATGACATATATAAAGACATTTCCATGGGTGGAGTTGTCACAGAATAATTGGCGATCAGTCGTGCCCAGTACCTCGATATCGTTTATTCACATATGGGTACTCTTTACGATCTGTTCCCTGACACACCTTGTCCTTCTACCACGACCACCTCAACAACCCCAACAACTTCTCATGTTGTTGATGGTGTGATAGGTACTTTCCATGCTCAAACTCAATCTGCACAGGCCTCTCACACTAATCCCAAATCCCATGCTTCTAATGTTCAAACTGCTCCGACGCCCACTCCTCCCACTGGTAAAACTTTAGACGTGAACGTTGTTCAATCGACTCCTACCGATAAGAATAAATCTAAAAAAGGGAAGGGTAGGAATAAGGAGGATAAAAATAACAACCCACAATCCGACAAGACCAAATCACAACCTGTTGATGATAAGGACAAACGCAAACCTCGCTATCCTTGCCTTATTTGTGGTGATGATCACTACACGAAGGACTGTCCGAGACGTGCTGAGGTCAAGAAATTCCTTCAAGGGACCCCAAAACCTCCTACACCTACCGTCTTGTCTCGGCATTTCCCTTCTCAACAACAGGCTCAATTGGTCATCCATGATCAGCCTTCTTCCTCCACTACCTCCTACGTACTTATGTGTAACGGTGATTCAAAGAAGAATGACATCACACTTACCACTCATGCCAAATATTACTCTTCCTCCAAGGAGAAAGTTGACGATATACCACCTTCATTGGTTCAACAATCTCCCTCGGCTCCACCTTCCAACGGTCCTCTTCATCTCAGACGATCAAACCCCGATACAGTCCTTCGCCCTCCTCCCAAGGGCATGGTTCGAAAGTCTGCTTTCAATCCTCATGCACGTGCTGCCCAGAACTACAGTATTGTAGAGGATCTAGTGCAAGCACCATCTGCGATGTCAACCCTTGAAGTCCTTCAGAGTTGTCCTACACAACGGAAGGCACTATTGAAAGCTATAGGTGGAATCGACCCTATTGATACGAATTTAATAATCTTTGACTTGGAAGATCACATTCCAAGGTTACCCCCTCAGCTCGCATTTCAAATACAAGTTGTTTTCTCTGACAAGAATATTTGTAGAACAGTTATTGATGAGGGTGCCTCGACGTGTGTCATGTCTATTGCCTGCTGGAAAGCCATTGGCTCTCCTTCCTTAACTGAATCACACAACACGCTCAAAGCCTTTAATGGATCCAGCTTTAAACCTTACGGTGTACTCCCTTTGTTGCCTATTACGTTAGAAGGAAAAATGATCAACGTTGAAGTTGAGGTCTTTGACGCATCTCTCAATTACAACCGTTTACTTGGTCGTAGCTGGATCGATTCCATGCGTGCAGTCGTGTCTACTCTTTTCTGTATTGTGCATTTTCTACATCAAGGAAAAGTAGTTACAGTAGACCAATTGGCCTTCTTTAACTCTAATACACGTACCAACAACGTACCTTTCATTGCAAAGACACCCCTTGGGTACGAGAATGTCGGTGTGGGTCTACTAAAAGATTCAACTCTGATGGGTACGTTTCCAATCCCACCACCTGACGTTCCACCTCCTTTGGTTTCCTTGACTAATATGATTTCCACCTCCGTTCATGAAACTCCCGCGTCTTCTAACCCATGGATAGTACCCGAACCCGGTGATTATCTTCACTATGGCGACCAGATGCCTTTAAGTCCGGTTGAATCCACTTACCAAGCCATTCAATCGACTGACCCTTCTACTCCCTCTCTTGGTGATTCGTCTCATGATCCGTTCCACGCTATTTTTCCCACATACGAGATGATTATGCCAGTTATGTTGATGGAAGATACCCCTTGGGATGATGGGCATCATCGTTCCTTTCTCTTTCTCGAACAGTGCACCATCGAGAGTTACCAACGGATCTCGACTTTGTCAACCGTTGTCGTTATTTCTTCGGTTCCTGAATCCGCACACGATGTGTTATATGAAGGGAACTTAAGTAACATTTCACCCACCATCCCCCTCAACATATCTATTAAACCTGGAGTTGTTGAAAATGTCCACATCGGAGCTTCATGTTCGACCGATGAGGTTGTCGCATATAAGTCACTTTTTCAAGAATTTTGTGACATCTTCATGTGGAGCTACGAAGAGATGCCAGGTATTGACCCTGATATTGTTGTACACGAAATTAATACCTACCCGGACACTAAACCCCTTTGACAAAGACTTCACCCGGTCCACCCCCGTAAAGCTGCTGCTATCAAGCTTAAAGTTGAAAAACTTCTTAAAGCTGGCTTTATTTATCCTGTGGCTTTGACTGATTGAGTATCCAATCTAGTTCTGGTTAATAAGAAACAAGGTATGATCTGTGTCTATGTTGATTATAGGGATATCAACAAAGCTTCTCCTAAGGACAACTTTCCTATCCCCTTCATTGACCAAATCGTCAACGATTGCGTCGAAAGTGAAATCTTCTCTTTGATGGACGGTTTCTCTGGATATAATCAAATCAATATCTTACCTACAGATCAACACAAAACTGCTTTCATTTGTCCTTGGGGCACTTTTGCCTACCAGAAACTACCGTTTGGTTTGAAAAACATCGGTGCAACGTTTCAACGTGATATGTCTTACGCTTTCCAAGATATTAAGCATATTGTACAACACTATTTAGATGACCTCCCAGCGCATTCCATGCATCATAGTGATCATCCGGCCCACCTCCAAGCCATTTTCCTTCGTTGTCGGTTCTATCATATACGCTTAAACCTACATAAATGTGTCTTTTGTGTAGAGTCTGGCCGACTCCTGGGCTTTATTGTGTCACGTCAGGGGATCATGGTAGATCCTTTGAAGGTCGAGGCGATTCTCAATCTCCCTCCTCCTTCCTCACTTCGCCAACTACGAAGTTTGCAAGGGATGGCAAACTTTCTATGTCGTTTTATCCCAAACTACGCTGAGTTAACACTCGGATTTACTTGACTACTAAAGAAGAGCTCTAAGTTTGTATGGGACACCACTGCCAACAAAGCCTTTGACACTTTGAAACTAATTTTAACTCGTACCCCACTACTTTTCCCGCCCAATTATAGTCGAGATTATTTCCTTTATCTCGCTACTTCAGACTCTACCATTGCCATGGTTCTGGTCCAAGAAGACAATTTACACAATGAGCATGTCATTTATTATTTGAGTCAGTGTCTCACGACTACCGAAGCCAAGTACTTACATGCTGAAAAACTGGCCTTGGCAGCTGTTCAAGTTGTCCAACGTTTCTGTCACTATATTCTATTATGCAAGACCACTGTAATTTCCGATTGCAACCCTATGCAACACATTCTTACACATCAATTGCTAGGGGGGAAATAATCCAAATGGATAGTGATTCTCCAAGAGTTTGACTTAGAATTTGAATGCGCTAAGTCCAAGAAATCCTTGGTGTTTTCTGAACTAATATGTGACCTTCCCTCCGTTGAGACAGAAAATGTGGTAGAGGATTCCCTACATGACGAATCCCTTTTTCTAATCAGTTCTGATGATGCTTGGTATGGAGATATTATCATTTATCTCCAGACTCAAACTTTCTGGCCAGACCTCTCTAGTACAGACCATCGTCACATCCGCTATCAAGCCCATCAATACATCATTCTGGGTGACACTCTTTATCGTCGTGGTGTTGACTCTATATTCTGACACTGTCTCACCTTTGATGAGGCCGAGAAAGCTTTGAACGATTTCCACTCTGGAGCATGTGGCAGTCATATGTCTGGGTATGCCACTTCCCAAAATATCTTGCGAGCAGGGTACTTCTGGCCTTCTTTATTTAAAGATTGTATAACTGTCGTCCAAAAATGCCATGCTTGGCAAACATACAATCATAAGATAAGATCTCATCTCTCTCCCTTACACCCTATAGTTTTTGTTGGACCTTTCACTAAATGGGGTATCGATTTCATGACCTATAACCCTCACTCGACTGGGGGGCATGGATACATTATCGTAGCCATGGATTATTTCACGAAATGGGCCGAGGCAATGCCTACATTCGACAATACGAGAAAAAATATAGCCCTATTCATATTCAATCACATCATCACACGATTTGGAATCCCACAGTCTATCGTCACTTATCATGGTAGCCACTTTCAAAACTTCATGATGTCGGAGCTTACAAAAAATTTGGGTCTTCGACATGAAAACTCAACTCCCTACTATCCATAGGCCAATGGCCAAGTTGAAGCAATCAACAAGGTTCTTATCACCATGCTTCGACGAATTATAGGAATTCACAAAACGAGTTGGCACACGATGTTGTTTTCAGCATTATGGGCCTATTAGACATCCATGAAGTCTACCACGGGGTTTACACCCTTCCAATTAGTGTATGGTATAGAAGTTATCCTACCGATTGAATGTGAGATTCCATCGTTAAAACTAGTCATTAAACTTCTCCCAAACACCTCTGCTAAAGAAGAACGTCTGTTGTATCTTATGCAATTGGACGAAGCCCGTTGTGATGCCACCCTAGTTATTGAAACCTAGAAGAAACGTGTCAAAGCCCAATACGACAAGCATGTCAAGCCACACATTTTCTCTGAGGGTGATCTAGTTCTCCTCTATGAATAAGACTATGATTTGCTAGGAGCTGGAAAATTCGAAGCTATGTGGCGAGGCCCTTATATTGTCAAACGAGTGTTGGAGAAGGGAGCCTACGAGTTAGTAGATTATGATGGCATGCCTTTGAGTGAACCCAAAAATGAGCTTTACTTGAAGAAGACTATGCTTAGACTATCTTTGCATGAGTGCTTGTATTTTACTGTATCATATTGTTGTGTGCTACTTTTGTGTGTTTTTCGTTATTTGGTTTCTACCCTCGATCGCTTACCTTGCGTTGTGCTTGGTTTCCAGATATTAAAGTCTTCACTACCCCACTTTAGCTTCACTGATGGCGCTGGTCGTAGCACTCAGAACCTAGCTTCTGCTGCGTGGGAAATCTATGCACCCACGAACGAACTTATCAGTCTACACGATGTTTGCCTCGGTCATGCAACCAATAATATAGCAAAGTATAGCGCAGTCATCGAATTTTTGACCAATGCTATCTCACTTGGGATTCGTCGCCTGGTTATACGACTTGATTCACATCTAGTAGTACTACAGTTAAGTAATGTCTATGCTATCCGAAGTCCTACTTTATTACGGGTATATTTACGAATTCGCCTCTTGGAAGGTTATTTTGATTATATCGAGTATCAATACATTCCTAAATGTCTAAATACATTAACTGATTCATTAGCTAATTATGTGTTAGAAAAACATCTGATACATTTATAAATCCAATCACACATCACATGTATTATACAAAGCAAAATAAGCATGTAGAAGCCTCGTGTATATATATAACGATAAAAGTTTTTTACAAAAAGATTGTCTTTCGTCCGAAGACAAAAATATCAAAATATGAAGCTCATAGCTTCTATGAAATGGCATCATGGATATTGCTCATGGTAACACACTACTTCTCGTGCTACCCTACAAAGCAATCGTCTCATTGGACCAGACACGCCTATGGTATGGCGCTGGAAACACCTCGGGACCTCATCGATCGACATGTCTGGAATGCCTGCTGTCAAACCCTCCAGATTTTGCTCGATTGCTTCATAATCATCTGCATCCCATCCTGCTACTACCATTGCTTCCCCTCGCCTCTGGATAGGGGATGTACCTGGGGGCCAGAATGGCCCTACATTTGCGTGGTCAAGATATTTTGATTAGTCATTGGATTGAAAACATATAAAAAATATTTAATATTTTGAAATTTTTTATTAAAAAACCATAAAAGAAAAATGTTTTTCTTACTTAGATCCCCCCACTGAGAACCCTCAGGTAGCACCACATCAGGATCATGGCGAAAATCCAGCCTGACATACGCATAGTCATCGATCATCAAGATCTGGGGCTCCAGCCAATCAAAAAATGTATCATTATATTTAATAATGGGCCCCACTACATGCCGGGACATGAGATCACACCACCGCTTCATCCGCGGATCTTGTGGCGCTGGTATATTCCAATCTACCTATAAGCGTAGGTGAGGGACTATTTCCAGAAAGAAAGATACCAAAATGGATCCATACCCAAACTGCTTCAACTCCCCGTTCTTGCTCATGGTCAACTGACTCTTCATATTGCGGAGGAGTCCATCACACTAGTTGAACACACGAGGTTCCGTGCATTCCACGATATACTGGAAGTAGCTCTGCAGAGCCATGTGCGAAGAAGCACTCCTTGCCATCTGTGCAATGGTTAAAGAATGGTTTTGAGTGTCAAATCACAAACCCCTCTGATAGCCACTTTACCCTTGCACTGCTCGGCCTCAGGTTCAAAATAGCGTCTGATGTATTCACTCATCGACAAACCACCGCCTCAAGCTCCTGTTAAGGTCACTTGTGCCCCACGACGAGATAGCCCCGTCAAGAAGTAAATATCTTCAATGTCCAAGGAAAGCACATGAACACCCACATGAAATACTTGTTGGTCCATGTCCCACATATGGACCAAATATTCCAACAATCTTAGTTGGGTTCTCATGCCCTGAATCTTGAAGAACTTTAACAAACCACACTGTCATAGGGCATTTATGGTGCCCAGATCATTTAAAACCATTGCATCATCGTCTTCATGCTCTCTTTCTCTCCACTCCAACATTTTTGCAAATCAAAATACCTGCATGGAGATGAAAGAAAGAAGTTAGCACCTTCAATCATCATTTTTAGAATTCTTTTTGGTCCAGTCCATCATTTTCTTTTTGGGTTTTCGGCCGCCAAAATTGGGCCTCAATTATAGAGCAGGATTTCCGCAGGTGAACCATTGAGCACCTACGGAAATCCTTGATTTTTGCAGGCCCCGATATAGGGCACTTGCGGCGGCCCCAGCGCACACCTACGACCCAAAAATTCACCCAAAAAATCATCTTTTAACCGATTGAAATGAATTTTAAACCATTGAAAAGGAAGAAGACGAGGTACTCATCGTTTTCACACAAACCATTCGTCGAATGATCGCCTGTGCTCCCCGCAATCGACTGTCGAAATATGAGGTGAAAAAAGGGCTCTTAGACAAGTTTTTGACCAAATACAAATGAAATAGTGAAAATTAGTTCTTACCCCTATTTATCTCATTTTTTACTTTTTCTAAAAGTATTTTATATCATTTAAATATATTTTCTCAAAAACCTACCAGCCTAATGGTCTTGTGAGTGTTTTGTTTCTCGCAGATGGGCAGACTAGGGTTCTGAACAATGAAGTACGGACAGTTTTTGCGATTTCTTTTTCTTTTTCGTCATATGTACGATTACTTTTTAGGGTTTTTTAGAAAAAACTCGAGCTTAGTCTTTGTTCGTTCTCGTGCTCGAAAATCGATGAGAATGTAACCGAGTATACTTTTGTCGTCTTTTCGTACTCTTCATGGTAACACGAAAATAACAAAACTTACAGAGTAACCTTTAAGCTCTTTTCACACTCCTTAAAAACGAAAAGATTGTCGAACGATCTTGTTCTATTCATGCTCGTAAAAGTATTTGAATAAAACATTCGATGTACGATAGTTTATCACTTTTTCGGTCCTGTCGAACTATTTTACGAAAAATGAACTGAGAGAGTTCTCTTTTAAGTGTTTTTCCAGACTCTATAAACATGAAAAACCTTCGAGTTTTCTATCTTTGGACTCGTTAAACAAACATCGAAAGACCCATATGGGACCGAACCACTCCTCGAAGGTTTCGCTAAACACACTCTGAGGGACTCATCCGAAGGATGAGCTTAGATCAACAAGCATATGTTATCCTCCTCAAGCTTGCGTAAAAATAAAGAGGTACTTGCTAGAAATGGTGGGGGGGGAATTGAGAAAGAGGTGTGTCTCTATATTTATGTTAGTGGCAGTAAGCGTCGCTCTTGAACATGGCACCCCCTTCATCGTTTGAATCTGGGTTGGGAAATCCATTTGTCTCTCATATGACTTTTTGCAAGTTCATATCTTGGGTCGTCTTTGAGTCAATGCTGCCAAGACCAGTGTCGTGCCATTCATATGTTCAAGACAAGTTCAACAAATCCCTCTATTGAGTTGGCCATCTGCAATTGTCAATTCCTACCATGTCGGCCTTCCTTGTGTCAGTTTCAAATTATGTTCGTACTTTGCTCTACCCTAAATCTGTTACTTATTTTGTGTCATTTAATGGGGGATACATCAAGGCCCTCCTGTGATGAGTCTTTTCCTGTCGACTTCAGCTCATTATCCAGGAACAAGAATTAGAAATTATTTAGTGCCTTAGAGCCTGCATGCCTCAATGGCAGGTTTCTTCACTTTCGACGGTGGATTTACATCATTGATCCTTGATCAAGAGATTCCATCGAGTGTTCGACTTCATCTCATCTATTCACACTCGTTGGATTGTACTATTGTACCTTGGGAGTCACTGACATCAATGGTCATTTCCCTCGCACTTGTTAATGGTTTTCATTAATGATTGGTAATCAAGTGGTTTCTAACCATGTTCGACTTTAGTGCTTGTAATCACATGGCTAGATTCATACTAATGGATGACAGGATTGAAGACCTTGGATCTCATCATTTTTTATCCAAGTTGCGATGGAGTATTTGTGATTTGAATTGACACATAGATCCACTTTGTATGTCTCGTGGCTATGTTTGTATCTTAGTTTTCCAATACATAGATCCACAGTGTATTCCTGGTGGCTATGTAGAATCTGGATGACATGGATCCACAGTGTATAATTGGTGTCCATTACTTATATTTATGATTTCAATCATTTATAGTTTGAACATGGAAATGCCTATTTCAAACATGGTATAATATTGTGTGTATGCTTAATCGTTTGCAGGTCCCCAATTGGTGCACTCCTTGTTCCTGACACACACACGCATTTTTACAAAGTATTTCGACTGTCACGATTTCCAGCCTCATACTTTGGGGGGAATTTTGTTATACATTATTTTGGTCACCCTAGTGATGATTTCACAAACATGTGTTCAGGCTCCCAACATGATTTTTTGTTTGAGAAAAGCAACTTCTTTCCTCCTCTACAAAGCTGCTTTTTAGAAAGGGTCCACAGGTTGCATATATTACACAGTGCGGAAATCTATGATTTTCGTAGGCTTCTTTGTAGCTAGCCCGCGGGATTTCTGTAGGCTGCTATATAGGCAAGGTGCAATGGCGTTCCAAAGCTAAAAGAGGAAAGAGGTTTCATGAAGTTTCTAGAAGGGGAATCTTCTAGAACGTGAGTTGGCGTCCGTATGGTTCCGATCCTACTGGTTTCTCTGATTTGGTGGGATCATCCTCATCCCTTTAACCACTTCACCTTCTCTTATATAATTATGGGCTTCTCATGGAAAAGGTTAAGCAAGATTAAGCAAAGAATTGATGAAAGAATAGGCTGAAGACTATGTGAAGAATCATGTTTCTAGTGATGCTTGAGTCCACCATTTGCCCACCAAGCTTTTGTGGATTATCTTCATGCGAGTTTCAGAGCAAGTGTATGTGTGTGTTGGAACGAAGGACCACTAAAAGGGAACTTGCAACATCAAGGCAATTCCGTTGCATCTTCTACTTTTCATTAATATAATACAGTGGCATGTCTCTTTCCCATAAAATGATTAGTATTTTATTACATGATTCCTTGATCACATGTTTAGGTTTTCATTGAATTCTACTATTGCTACTTTCACGTTGGTTGGTTTGTGTTATCACAGATATGATTCCACAAGAGCACTGGAGTGAAGCAGGGACAACAAAGATATAAGAAAGCGATTCATAAGGTATGTTATCTATTCCTCCTTTGGTAGTAAACTCAATGATCACAACTTAGGGAAAGCATCTTGTTTCGTCTCATTTTGTTCTAGATCCAGATGGATCTAGGGGGATTAGTTCATGTCCGTATCTACTGATTTACCCAATAACAAGGAGACCATCGCCAACCTATGGAGAATAACACTGCAGGCTGTTGCATACTATCGGGACATAGCTAACTTTAAGGCCACTCGACATGCGATGTGGATCTAGGCGCGGAAGAACCCCAACAAGCAGTGGCTACAACTGCGTTATTGCATCATGAAGGGCGACATAGAAATGACTATCAAGGATTGGGAAGACGATTGGAGGATTCCAATCCTCACTCCAGACATACCTGTAGGTCTAGAAGAAGCAGAGGCAGGGCAGGAAGAAACACAGCCCCATGAAGTCCCAGTGCCCAAGAAACCAAGGACGAGACAGACCAAATCAAAGCAGATGAAAGAAGGGACATCTAAGACATGAACCTAGAAGGGGAAGAAGAATAATACGCAGCTGCCCCAAGTACATCAGAAATAGGCCAGGGCAACATAGGGGACTACAACAAGTCCTAATCTACAAGAACCAGGCCCGACTAAGCGACCAACTAATCAAACGGGGGGTGTGCACAAGAAGATGAAGGCGCATAGAACACCTCCAGATTACACGATCAGGGAGGACATCCGAGGATTTTGAGAATGATGTGCGCCACAGGGACATAATTCAAGAGGAGCTGGCAGACATACGACAGTTCCTCAAGCAGATCGAGGAAGCGCAGGCAGCTAGCAACAACATAGGAATAAGGTCGTCAACATCACATAAAGGAGGAAAACCGGAAACAAGTGAGCCTGATATAGTCCAGACAATACCGCAACCGAGTGCAACATTTCACATTACACCTAGCATGTTGCGCATGGATGAGATCTTGGGGCAGACACCCCTAAAGGACTTAGCTCAACTCCAATTGGTATTGTCGCGGATACCATCCAAGGCTCTATATAAACTACAGGTTAGTGTTACCCAGGAGGTACAGTCTCATGCACGCACAAACACAGCCGAATTACAATAGGTAAAGGATAAACAGGACGAGCTGGAATTGATATATGAGCAGGCCAAGCTCAAGACCAAAGAGGAAAGGGAACGTGTGAATGGATTGGAACAAAAAGTGGCTGAAACTTATGAGAAGATTCTAAAGACCGCGCAGGGGGCCGAACTCACAACAGAGAAGATTGATCAGATTGTGCAGACAATCGATCAATATCAACAGGATATTGAGAATCTCCGTGAGAAGCTCACACCTACCACTCCATCGGAGGTAAGGGAGAAAAGGAAGTAGTAGGCAACAGAGCAGATACAAAAGATAGAACGATAGGTCCACGTAGCGGACGACCTGTTCGACAAAGCAACACAGCTCTAGAAAAAGTTGGAAGAGGATCAATAGGTCCAGTAGTGGGACAAGGAAGAAGAAAGGATCAATGCAACTATCCAAGACCTCAAGTAGAGGTAAAAAACAATGTCCATCACAGAGCACCTCAAAGGGGCGCATGACATGAAGAAACTACAGGCAGAACTCACCACTGCACAGACATAGAAAAAGGAGGGTCGAGATCAAATGGAATCTCTCTAGGAGCGAGTGGCAGAGGTCATTGCACGGGAAGAGGAAGCCAAGACATATATGGCACAGATCCAAGTGGATTGTGCAGGGTTGATCAGTGACAAGATTGCAGTGCAGACAGTAGACGACTTCAAGGAGAAGACTGTGTAGGCTCAAACACAAGCAGCAGAGCTCAGGGAGAAGTTCTAGGCAATCACCAGGGAGATCGATGAAACTCACAAAGGTTAGGTGGCTCGGGATGAGCTACATGTTAGTGTTGGGGTCATGTTGGAAGCAGGGCAAAGTAGAAAGAAAGGTTATTTTGGGAAAGAAGGCATGCACGAGGAAACTGACAACTGGAAGGAAGAGAAGCACACACACATGCATGGAATACCTAACGATGTTAGGGTTAGGGTTTTGGAAATACATTGTAATGGCTGGCGAGCCAGAAACGTAGAAATATAGATACCTAGGTCTCATAGAGGAGAAGGATGAGTAGAGTTAGTAGAGAGAGAAGAGGGACCAGAGAGAAAGGAAATAGAGTAGTCATGTTTTGATAGCTAGTTATGATAAATTTCTATACGACCTAATTTTGTAAGCTATTGAGCTGGAGAGGAGTAAGGAGGGTAGATCTTGAGGGTTAGATCGTAGGCTGAGGAGCCTGGTGTGATCTAGTCCGCCTCATAATAGGTCTCAACCCGACTGAGAAGAGTTGTAAAGCGCACGACGCTGTAGTTTTGGAACTACTATAATAAAAGAGATAAGATCCAGATCTTTGTGGACGTGGCCCAAGGGGGGGTGAACCACAATAAAACCTGTGTTATTTGATTGAATGCATGTGTTTCTTTATTGTCTTCAATAGTTGTTGATTTACTAAATGAATGAGTTGATTATATTTCATGCATAATCGTGAATGACAATTTATTGCATTAAAAAGTGAAGTAGAACCCTCAACACCCATTTCCTAGATCCCCACTCAATCTTGGGCTACAAACACATGAGTATTGCAGCCACCCATTAAGACTATCTTGGGTGACACTGCACAGTGCACTCTGTGCGCTGCGTTGCCTTTTGGTTTACTAGGAGAGCTGATAGTTTTAGAGGCTTTGTTGGAACCCCAAATAGACATGAAGCCTAGGTCACTCAAGATAAAGATATAAACTCATATAAGAATAGTAACCAACATCTATATAAATGGTCCATCGTCTATCTAGAATCTAAGCATCACCGCTACATTTTGGGATGTACTTCTCAGATCCCATTAATTTCTCACTTTCATTCTTTTCAATGTGGATGTGCTCATGGTGAGATTTCTTCTCCATCTGAAGGTTGTGACTGTCAGTGCTATCTCTCTATTTCAGAGTCATGGATCAAATATTCACATTCGGGGAAGGTAAGCTTCCTTTACAACCCACTAAAATCCAAATACTTTACCCTCTTCCAACACCATTACTAGGATATGAGTTCAATACTTTCTTCCATTTT
Organism: Picea engelmannii; assembly: GCA_009831015.1. Classification (NCBI taxonomy): domain Eukaryota; kingdom Viridiplantae; phylum Streptophyta; class Pinopsida; order Pinales; family Pinaceae; genus Picea; species Picea engelmannii. Next base: position 22,265 of record ML875061.1, read on the forward strand.
TGTAATCTGAGTTATATTTTGAAAATGGATACTAATTTAGCATAGGGTCATTGATTCAACTCATTTTTATTTGTTATTTTGCAGCTGAGCATACAACATAGTAGAAGGTAGGAGTGTAAGTCGACCAAAGCCAAAACAACCGATGATAAGGCTGTTACAGTTTATAGACAAAGATCTTGGATACCTAATCATGTAGCCAATTACTATTTATATAGGCAAGTAAGTTCAACTAGGAATGAGGAGATGTCTAGATTTAAATGCCAGATTAACTTAAATCCTCAAACCACGTGAAGTCTTTAATAAGACTCCAAACTTATCAACTAATGATATGTTATAAAAATATGTTATTTATTTATTTTCCTTGGAACACTTCCTAGGAAACCCACCGAGCACTTCCCCTCATTTTGAGGATGGTACCCAGGGTAAACTAGATTTTGTAGAAAGCCGAGGATTTTTACAATAACATACTCATTCAAGAGCTCAACATGTCACTTGTGGGAATTGAACCTGGGTGGGGGGAAAACACCCCTCAAAACAAACCACTATGGCTAAACCCAATTGACAAAAAAACATGTTATTTTATATGCTATTTTTTTTTTTTTATGTTTCTTATGTTTAACATTAGGTTTCTTACAAGTTTTTTTAAGTCAAATAAAATTAATATACATGTCAACACAAAATGAACCCTATATATTGTTGAGGAAGTATAATAACATTGCAAATCTATGCTTCATGCGCCAACATAAAAATAATTTCAACAATTCTAAGATGTAGATTTATACAACCATGTAGAGTGATATTGGCAAATTTACATTTATATATATTTCAGATCTAGTGTAACTAAAGGAATGTAGTTATAATTACCAAATATCTAACTAAAGGAATGTAGTTGGAAACTTGTAATTATTTCACATCACCAAATCTCACACTACTTCCTTGAAAAAATAGTGTTGACCAGATCACATGAAGCATGTACAAAAATGCTTACACTCAAAAAATGTAAATCAAAATTACCTGATTTCTTGGCAATTAATGGCCTTTTTCTCATCTTTTCCATTACATGTCCAAAGAGGAAATGTAGATATGTATGTAATTCTTCGTTAAGTTGGCACTTTAATGGCTTCCCATGGAAAACTACCATAGAATTACCAGGCCCTTAAGACTAGAGGAGATCTCATACCATGTTAAGAAATAGAACACAAGACATACAAGAGACACAAGAACATGGCAGAAAAGGCTTCAAGCCA
>ML875063.1:14863-25090 GCA_009831015.1 Picea engelmannii
TTATCCATATCTTGTCTCTTCCAAATAGATGAAAGACATAACAATTGTTAATCCAGTTTGTGAATGACAGGTTTATCTTCTTCATAAATTGAATTGTTATATATAAGTCCTTGCATAACAGGTTTCCGTTATTGCAGGAATTTATAATCATAAGATTGTTATGACTTTCTTTTATGTCTTGTTCGTCCTGTAAAACACTTCAAGAAGCAACACATCCTATCATTTTCGAGAAGCTTATGGACTAACCAGTGCGAATTTCTTCCTCCGACCAGCTTAGAAGTCATCATACACAGGGCAGACTTGGAGCGTTTCCAGGTCAATTAGTTTGTTGTTTACTATTTTCATTAAGTAGTTTAATTCATATATAATCTTAATTAGATTTATATTAGATTGTTTAATTTCAGTAAATATATTAGATCGTTTAATTTCAGTAATGTTTATTTCTTTTTCATAAAATATAAAAATCAAAAAAAGATTCTTGGCTGTCTTAGGGTAGAAAACGCATGAGTTTTGCAGGTTTTAATTAAATCTGTAGATTGCTTATAATGTACATTTATGAATAAATAATATTACAGCTGATAATTAGATAGTTGATTTGAGTTATTATAATAGTAATTAGTGGATTGTGTATAATAGTTAGAATAGTTGTATTTAGTTTTAGTTTAATTAGTAGTTTGTTTTAATTAGATTAGTGTATTAGTTAGTTTTTAGTTAATTTCTTTTATTTAATTTCTTTTATTAGTTTAATTAATTAGTTTTAGTTTCTTTTAGATTACTTAAATCAGATCAATTCTCTCTTTGGTTTTCTTGAAAGACCTTAGAGCGGCCAACGGAGCCGTTAAACTCGTCAGGGTGGTCCATTCCAAACGGCTTGGGTTATTTAGACAACCCTGTACCGGTTCCACTCTCCCAGTGGAAGGACGGTCAATTTCGCCCGTCAACACATCTCCATCCATATTTTGCATAGAAAAAACAAATTTGTCTACCTGGAAGAAGACAAAAAAGTATGCCAGTATGTACGAGTATCAGAACATGCCTTCCGTGGTGAAATTCACGAACTGTTCGTGAATATTTCTCCCCAGGAATGTGTTGAAGTCAAACTGGGTGGTGAGCTTCTCATTGGTAGAGAAGATGGATAAAAATCCCAAAATGGGCTCATCTACCCACTGATCTGAATAGTATCCTAACAAGGCACAAAGGGATGATATGATCTGGTTTCCTTTAGTTGAGAACATGGAAGAAGGATAAGGAGGATTTGTGGAGGGAAATTGAGCGGATGGGGGAAGGAACAACTCGAATATTTGAGCTCTTTGGGGGAAGGTCATTTTCTGGCACAACTCTGTAAGAATTTCTAGGTTGAAGGGTGATGTAGAGTCGGGTCGAAGAATTTGCATCATTTGGTCAATAGATTCGGGCGTGATGAGGAAAATAATCTCTCTGGACGAGGAGATGACAACTCTTTGTTCCGGAATATAGTGGGCTTGGCACTTGAGAGTGAAATATGGAAAAGGGTGGATCTGAGGGAAGAGGTAAAGGGGTAAGTTGGACTCCCAGAGTCTGATTTCATCACTCTAGTCCATGAAGACTTCCTTGAGCCACGATTGAAGGTCTGCGAAATCAAAGTCGCACTTTGTATCTGCGATTAATCGGTCTTTGTCGACCAGTGGGATCCTGTCAAGGTCGACAGGAGGCCGGAGGAACGGATTCTCCTCTCCTTCTTCTTGTTTGGACTTTGGCACCATTACTGTAACAATACCTGCAAGAAAAATAACGTTAGCGGGGTGGTTGTTGGTGGGGGAAACTGATTGTAATGGAGGAGAAAACGGGGTAAATATCTCTAGTGCGATGAGTGGGTAAATGGTGAGAATAGGAATAAAAAGGGTAGTTTTGAGTAAATGGGTGTCCGTTGGGCGCGGGAGACAGGTCAACTGGTTAACGGATAGGTCATCCAGTAATAAATGGCCAACGGATCACTTAAGATAGTAGGTGACAGTGACTGAGGGATACAGACGGGTGACGTGGCGGCTATCGATTGGAGGTAAAGGTCATAGTGAGGGGGCTTTCCACGAGCGAATGGGGGGAAGGACTGACAACATTTATGGGATGGGACTATTTCGGGAAAGGTGGATGGTGATGTCCAGAGGTGACGAAGGTCTGTCAGATAGTAGGAGATGATGGGACTCGGGGCCATTGGATCGCTGCCATGTATAAAGAGGGGCCCACCAGAGGAAGAATACCATTCCAGACCCCCCCCCTCGGTTAAAGGCAGATCAGTCGGGGGGGTCTGAAATACATCTTGGGCTGTTGATCTGTGCGCCTGCTTCTGAGCCGCAGATCTATGCGCTTTGTTTATGACACATTCCGGACCCCCCCCCTCCATTAAAGGCAGAACGGACGGGGGGGTCCGAAATCCAATATCGATCATAGATCTGAGCGCTTGATCTTGAGACGTCCATATGCACGCGGGTCTTATTAGCGATTCCATACCCCCCCCACCCCCTCCGTTAAAGATAGAATAGTCGGGGGGGTCCGGATAAACCTGTCCACTGTAGGTCTGAGCGCGATCATCTGGACCATTGATACATGATCGGAGCATAATTGAGGGCGCAAAAACATACATGCGCCTAGAAAACTTAGGATAAGTGCTTTTTCATGGGTTTTCTTCATGACTTTCATGTCTACACCACCAAGGGGTTAGTCGAACAACATTTTAGGTATCCAAATCATGGTGCAACATTGATCATCAAACTGGTTCTTATTGTAAATAAAGCAATAAAGCAACTAGCCTATCTTCTAACCTAGCTTCCTACGACAATTAACCCAGATTAGACTTTTGGGTTAAGAATTTACTCTACCCTGGGGCTATCTGACCAAGATTAGAGAGTCTGGCCAGATTTATTCACTAATATAACCTAGATACTTTGGCTAAGATTAAACTGTTTAGCCAAACTCATTCACTAATCCTATCAACATCAATTTAAAAATAACTTGGCCATGCTTGAAAGGTATGGACCAAGTTACTATTATTGCATGGGGCTTTTATTGCAATTCTTTTATGCCCTCTTTTCTTTTCTTTTTCTTTTTTCTTTTCTTTCTTTTTCTTTTCTTTTTCTTTTTCTTTTTCAAATTATTTGCAGAATGAAAAATCATTTGTCAACAAAAAACACTAGAGACAGATAATATCCCAGTCACCAGTTGATCCTATAACTTATAGGGTAATAACAACAACTCCACCTGGGGATGGTACTTTCCCTGTGAAGTGCCAAGAATCCTGGTTCCTGTCGTTCTGAAAATTTCTGCCTAGTAGACTTCATTGATTGATTGGTTTTATTTTCGAAAAAAAAATATGGAAGAACAGAGATCAGCGGCTTAGGGCCTTCTCTTCGGGCTTCAACCAACTGTCTTATGTTATTCACTCAGAAAATGGAGGTGAAAAATAAAAGTGGTATGTATAATGGTAAGTGAAACTCGAGTCTCTACTGAGGTGGCACATAATGCTTCAACATTCTGCCATTTACAGGTCCTCCTGGAAGATCTGTCCCATCAGCGTTGTTTAGAAAGAAAGTGTTGTTTCCCCTGAATGCTTGAATCATGTATGGTCCTCTCCACAAACTATAAAATTTTCCATTCTTTCCCTTGTCTTCATTTATGGCGTCCCATCTCAGCACAAAATCTCCTAGCTCAAAATCATCTTCCTTGGTTCTTTTGTCAAAGATCTTCTTGATTCTTTCTTGGATTACCCGAGTCTTGTTGAAAACTTCTTCCCTAGACTGCTGTAAATGGATCATCTGGTTGATCCTTCTCTGTGAGTCATTTGGCTCGGCTTGTATATCTTGAAGTAATTTCATGACTGAGACCCCTAAGGAAGTGGGGAAAACTGCTTCTGTGCCATGGACCAACTGGTATGGTGACATACCAATTGACCTTTTGGTGGTCAGTCTGTCAGCTCACAATGAAAACACCAACTTGTTATACCACGATTTCTTGTTTTCCTGCAACATTTTCTTGATGATGTTCACCAAGATTTTGTTTGAAGATTCCGCCAGCCCATTCCCCTGAGGGTAGTAAGCTGTGGAATGTCCCAAACCAATGTGGTACTGGTTGCAGAAATCTATGAGTTTCTTCAACCGAAAAGCAACTTCATTATCAGTTATAATCTTTCTAAGACATCCAAAGCAAGACAAGATATTATTTTCAAGGAATTTGATAATAACTGAGTTAGTGGCTTGCCTGCTTGGTACTGCCTCGATCCATTTGGTAAAATAATCTGTGGCGGTGAAAATCCACCTGTGCTGGCCTGAAGAAGGGGGGTGTATTTCTCCAATGAAGTCCAATCCCCATTGCTGGAAAGGAGCTTCAACTGAGATTAGTTTTAGGGGGAGGGGAAGGAGTTTCCTTTTGCCTTCAAACAATTGACATTAATGACATCCGGTCACTGTATAATGTACATCAACGAATAGGGTGGGCCAAAAGAAACCAACTCTGAGGATTTTGTTGGCTGTGACCTTCCAATTTAGATGATCACCACATTCTCCTGCATGAAATTCTTGTAACACTTTGTTAGCTTCATCTTTCAATAAACAATTTAACAGAATACCTCTAGGATATTTCCAATATAGATTGCCTTCTAGTATACAGAATTTTAAGGCTTTCAACATCAAAAATCTAGCTTTAGTCTTAGTCAAACCAGGGGGAGCTTGTAAATTTTGCAAAATGAATATAAGGTCTGCCTACCATGGAGAGTTGAGAAATACCTCTCTCACCCTTGGAGTCACCATCTCGCCCTGTTCATCTGCTGCAACTAAAAAATTAATGTCAAGAGCATGGAAATTAGATTCAACCATTAATTTAGCAAGGCCTTGACCTTTAATTAGTTTCGTAGGCTTAATCTCTATGTCGTATTCTAAAATGACAACAATCCATTTTCCTCTTCTTCCGTCCGGATTGTCCTGGGTCAAAATGTATTTTACTACCACATTCAGAACATATGTTATGGTGTGGGAATGGAGAATGTAGACTCTAAATTCTTTTATGGCTTTTACCAAGGCAAAAACTTGTTTCTCCATTATCTTGTAATTTAGAGTAGCGTCTCTTAACGCTTTACTAAAGAAAGCTATGGGCTGTTCATACCCTTCGCTGTTCTTTTGTAGTAATACCGCTGCTATAGTATGTTCCAAAGTGAAAGAAAAAAGATAGAAATCCTTAGTAAAATCAGGACTGATCAAGACAGGGGCCTTTGTGAGTGCTCGTTTGACTTGTTCGAAAGACTGTTTGGACTTAGAGTCCCATTTTATTTTCACATCCCTTTTTAGCATATTTGTAATGTTTCTGAGGAGCTCTACCAGATTGGGAATGAATCTTTGTAGAAAGTTTATTCTCCCGATAAAAGACTGTAATTCTTTGATGTTTCTTGGGTGTTCTAATTTTTGTATGGCCTTGATTCTGCTATGGTCTATTTTGATTCCGTCCTTGGATATGATGTGTCCTAGCAGTTTGCCTTCCTCTAGTCTGAAAAGGATTTTCTTAGGATTTAAAGAAATCCCAAACCTTCTACATTTCTCGAAGACTCGTCTGAGGTGTCGCAGGTGTTCGTCATCATATCGGGAAAATATAGTTACATCATCCAAATAGACAACAATAAACTTACCCGATTCTTCCACAAAGGCGATATCCATCGCTCTTTGGAAAGTGGCTCTAGCATTCATCAAACCAAAAGGAATTTTCACATACATGAAAGTGCCCCATGGTGTGGTGAAAGTGGTTTTGTCTTGGTTGTTCGGGTGAACTAGGACCTGATTATAACCCAAGAACCCATCCAACAAAGAGATTCGACTGGATCCAACCACCCTTTGTAGGATGTGGTCCATTTTTGGCAAGGGGTAATTGTCCTTCAGGGAGACCTTATTCAAATTTCAGAAATCTATGCAAAGCCTGATCTCCCCAGATTTCTTACGTGTAGGGACCAAATTAGAGACCCATTTGGAAAAACGCAACAGGACTATGATTTTGGCATCATACATTTTTTTGATTTCCTTTTCTATCAGAGGGAGTAACTTGGGATTTGTCCTCCTAAGTTTTTGTCTGAATGATTTTTGGTCTTCTTTTATTGGGATCCTATGTTGTATGATGCTGGTATCATATGCTTTCAAATCCTCATAACCCCAAGCAAAGACATCCGAATATTCTTTGAATAGCTCAATGTATTTGAGTTTTTTCTTAGGGGGTAATGATTTAGACAATTTGACTATCCTGGGTTTCTCTTCAGTCCCTATATTACAGTCTTCTAGCTCTTGTGCATTGGCTTCAATTTTTGGTTTTTTGGCTACGTCGTTAAAATCAAACAAGTCCTCTAAAGGAACTAGGCCCCTAGGTAAAACGTTACTTTTTAGATGCAGAATGTCAGTCTCCATCTCATCATCGCCTAATTCTCCCGAATCTACGCTATTTACACTATCAATTTCAAAATCAGATATATTTACATTTTCATCCTTGCTCTCTAAATCTATATTTGTACATTCAAAATCATTTTTACACTGCAAAAAGTCTTTGATTTGATCATCATTACCAAACACTTGCCAGTACCTGATATTGTCGGGAACGGTTGGTCTGCATTTTACCTCCACCGTGTATGGGCAAGTCGAGTGGAAAGGAATCTTACATGTGGCTGCTTATTTTGCCAATCCATTCGACAAAAATGTTATTTTCCCCTCGGCATTACCTGCAAGTCCACTTCAGAGAAACATCTAAGGGAATCAAGAACAACATTCCTATAAGCTCTAAGACATGGGTGTTTCACAGCGTAATCACCTTTGATTTGCTTGGTTATCAACTTAGAATCACCTCTTACCATAATCTGTTTAGCACCAACTCTTTTCAAAAGCTTCAGACCGAGCATCAAGGCTTCGTACTCGACAATATTGTTAGTGCATTGGAAATTTAATTTGTAAGAATGGTTTTCTGAATACCTGTTTCTGTGATTATGCAGCCAAACTCCTGCTCTAGCTCCTTCTTTGCTTACTGCTCCATCAAAATCCATGCTCCAGAAATCTACTAGTAATTCTTCAGTTATCACGTTTTTCATCCTTGCTACCTCAATGATTTCTTGGCCTTCATACGGACCAGATGTATCTTCTGCCAACTAAGGGTTTTTCTCTCCCGTGTCACCATCGTTATACAGGATAAAATAATCCAAGTTAGAATGCACAGAGTAAAGAGGATAGTTGTGTGGTTTTTCATGACTACTGACCATGTATTTCATCAATGTTTCTCTGTATAGCCTTCTTTGTTGCCCGAAAACTGGGATAGTGGCATAAGACATATCTAGCTGCAGGGTACCTCTCAACTTAGCCCCCCAAGACCGGGATAGAAACATCCCATACTTCGGGGGAATGTCTGCAACCACCACATCCATGACCGTGCTCTTTGCAGGAATCTGAACCAGGGTGTTACATAGGTCCTTGATCAAACCAATACATCTAACTTTACTGGAGTCGAATGAGTGTAAATCCTTGTAAGGTATGGTGACCTCCAGTCCCAATTTCTCCATCACTGCTTTCGACATCAGATTGTGGGAAGCGCCCGAATCCAACATAGCGTTATGCAAGATTAGGTCATGTATGTTTAGACTGATGTAAAAAGGAGTGACATCAACATTATCGTCTCGACCATCTACTTCAGGTCCAAACAGAAGTTCAGGTTGATCATCTGTAAGGTTCAAGGTATCTGAATGATTTGTTGATCCAATGGTTAAGGCCTTCGTGCCTATTTCAGGTTCAATGGTCAGTGCTTTAATCACCTATGAACGATAAACATCTTTGTTCATCAACTCAGAAAGTGGAATGGGAATTTTTACTTTGGCTAATTCCCCCTCAAGGATGAAAGGTGTAGGAGCTCCGCCTTGGCTCATCAATTCTGGTTTGTCCACCATACTCTTCTGCCCAGAAGTATTTGGTGGATTAGTAGGTGAGACCTCAGGCTGTGACGATCTTTTCAGAATAGTAAGGCTTTTCTTCGTGGGAACTTTGGCAGTGCTCTTTTCAGGAATCTTCTCGGCAGATGGCTCAGAGGCCTTCTTGGTTTCGGTCACCTTCTTCGTTTCAATCGTCTTTTTTGGGGAACTCCCTTCCGCCTTTTTACTCTGCAGATTATACTGTTGGTGTACCTCCAAAATGGAATTTTTGAATGCCTGTTGTTCTGCATCTTCAACTTCTTCACTTAATTTTGTTTGATTGAGAAGAAAAAGTTCTTTCTCTTCTTGGGTAATGAAAATAGCTTCGTTATCGTGAATTCCCATGAGATTTATGTGAGTATCCTCTAGTCCCTAAATCAATTCCTCCCCTCATCAGCATAATTTTCTTGTAGGGGAGGTCTGATCTGCTGATCTGGAACTCTCTGCTCTATTTGATCCCTAGGATCTCTCTATTTTATTTGAGGAGGGTTTCTCCTGAAGTTAGGATTCCAAACCTGAGGAGCAGGTGGGTTGTCTCTTGGAGGATTTCTTTCTGACACAGTAAGTCTTTCCATCATTCTTTCCATTGCTCTGGTCAAAGAATCCAATTTGGAATCTGAGTTTGATGTGGAAGGTTCCTCTTTAATTGTGACTCTCCTCTCTGACCTCTGACGTGCCCTTTTTGCCAACAAATTGGCTTCCACACTTATTGTGCTTTTTTGCATGTCTTCCAGGGTGGTAGAATTTCTTTCCCTTAGTTGGTATGACATGTCGGCGTCAAAACCATTAGGGAATTTTATCAATGCCAAACCTTGTGGAGGTTTGATTTCAGCTGGGATTGTGTTGTACATGTTATTGAAATGTGTGCAGTAATCTTGTACTGTCTCACCTTGATTTCTTCTTATATTTTCGTATTCTGACAATATTTGGAGAGGGTTTTTATTTACCTCCCATCTGTCTAGAAAATTCCTTTGGAATGCGGTAAGATCAAGGACGGAGGCAACACATAAACCTTTATACCATTTTTTAACGTCACCTGTCAAACTTTGGACAAACAATATCATTTGAACGTCAGCCTCATCTACTTCATGTAGATCAAAATAATCATTCATTTTATCAACGTGTTGTTGGGCGTTTAAAGGTCCTGTTGCATTGAACTGTGGAAGTCTCGTTTGATAGTCTTGGGGCATGGAATGAAGAGGTGCAACCAACACCAAGGGAGAATATCTAGCTGCCATGATGGGTGGAGGAGGTGGGATAACAAACTGGATGATCGGAGAGGTAGTGAATGAAGACGAGGATGAGGAGGGACTGGATAGCACTGAGGGAGTGGTTTGCAGTTTAGCAGTGGGAGATAGAAATTCAGGGGTTCGAGGTTGCAAAAAGGTTGGGTCGAAAATGATTCCAGTCACAAAACTATCGGACTGCGTTCTAACCAGGCTTTGTTGGGAAAAGGTGCGAAAGTCAGGGTTTTGAAAGGTAATGGGTTCCCCTGAAAAGGAAAAGGACTTATGAAAGGAAGTATGACTCACTGAGCCTTCAACTACAGTCTTTTTCCTAAGAAACTGTTCTGGGTTATCTGTCATTGTCGCAAGTTCTGGGTCTGGATGAGATCGAGTATAAACTTTCTTGGGAGACGAATTTCTTTTTGATTTATATATATATACTTTTTAGTTTTATGAGTCCAAAAATAATATGTACAAATTTTAATCAACCTCTAAACATTACTTTCTTTCTCAAATTTTCAATCTTTCAGGAACAAACTTCAATATCTCAGGAACAAAATTTCTTCTAGGAAAAGAAAACATGAAGTTATAAACTTTTAGTTATGTCCGTCCCCAGCGGAGTCGCCACTATGTTAGCACTTGGTAAATTTCCTAGAGGTTGACAGTAGAAGAAATCTACTAAGGTAACTTTATCCAACCTCTTTTGAAGCTGGGATCTAGCCCTTCCAACTTCAGAGAGGGATCTCTCTATATGATTTAGCTATGGTTCAAATTTTAAATATTAGGCTAGGTAAATAAATAGGTCGGTTTTTGTTGTCGTAGTGTTTGTCGGGTTGGTTGAGACAGTCTACACATCCATTGGGCTATGGGGTTTGTGTTTTTAATAAAATATGAAATCTGAACCAGAAATGCAAAGGAAAAATTTCACAGGGCGAGATAATATAATCACTGGATTCTTTAGTAGCATAAATGATGAATAGCAGAAAAGATGAGAAAGATAATTTCAACAAAGAAGCAGTTAAGAATTTCTTTATTGAAAACACCAGAAGATAA
>WSFP011461799.1:0-18785 GCA_009831015.1 Picea engelmannii
TGCAACAGACCCACCTTCTGACATCTTCATATTAAATAATCTCTTCATTAGAAATACCTTATTCGACGCTGAGGGTTTTTCATACAATTTGGCCAACGCGTCCATCAAACCCTTCGTTGTCTTTTCTTTTGAAATATTGAAAGTCACCGATGCTGCCAGGCTCAACCATATCGTTCCTAGAGCCTTTCTGTCAAGAATCTCCCATTCTTTGTCCTTCATGGCTGCCAACTTCTTTGCTACTCCGCTCAATGGTAGGAATAGATCCTTCTGATATAAATAGTCTTCCATCTGCATCTTCCATAACTGGTAGTTTTGGCCGTTAAATTTTTCGACCCTAAACTTTCCATCTTTCGACATTGCTCCCACTCGAACCAGGAACCCTCTTTTCCTGCGAGTTACCTTACGCTTTGATACCAGTTGTTAGAAAAACAGGACCGCAGAGCAATAAAATAAAACAAATGCAGAAAAAAAACACAGAAGACACACAATACAAGAGAGACACAGATTTAAGTGGTTCACCCAGTGTGGGCTACTTCCACCAGAGAAATTGCCAGGTCCTTCCTTTATTATTATCCAGCAAATGAAGGGATACAACCTACAGAAAAACCCGCTGTAACTTCCTCTTCTCTCTCTAACAGTATCCTCTCTCAGAATACAATATTCACCATCAACCATAGTCGCAATACATTTCCCTCATAAAAGAGGGTTGCCTTCTAGGGAAAAAAACCCTAACATAATCTCTATCGTTAGATCTACGACCTTATAATGAACGATACAGATTTACAATGAAATTACAATATACTTTTATAAGGAAATTTTTTCTTTGGGGGCTTTGCCCCCGAACCCCCGCTGGGGGCCCGCTTACCCCCAGACCCCCCAGCCGGGGGGATAGGCCCCCCGAACCCCGCAGAGGGGGTACCCCCCCTCTTTACTCCCCCGCGTGGAAGAGTGTACATACTTTTGGGGTGTAAATACTTCATGGGGTATAAACACGGTTGAAAGCAAGGACCTCTGAATCAGGAAGACAATCAGGCTCCACAACCAACACAAGGGAGGATAAATTCTTTTGATGACGCTTTATAAGGTATGTTATTTACATGTCATCTCACCATTTTCGCAATTTTGTTTTTTTCTAGAATGATTTTGACCGTGAAATTGGGAGGCCATTATGGAAACATATCCAAGTAGATTTGATACAAATTTCATCTTGTGGGTCATTTTATTTTTGGAGTTACACTCCGTGGAAGATAGGGTTTGTGGCTAGTCCTGAAACTAGTCTAAAACAAGTATTTCAGGTAAAAACATCATAGCTTCTTCATAACAGATCCAAATTTAGTAAGACCAAATGTATTGGTTATATTACTGTCTGTAGTATTCTGTGTACATTTTTCATATCCATACAAAAAATATTCCATGCGGGTCATGCTATACAAGTTCACTCTCTAGAATAAGCCATAATTCAATAAGGTATGCCATTTTTTCTATAACTCCTTTTTCGAGAGGATCCAAAGTAGTGAAACCTGGAGGAATTGCATAAAAGACACTGAAGAACATTGTGTACTATTTTTAGATCTTTATTCATTACAGGTACATAGTTATGATTATTGCAATTTAGGGTTGTTGACTAATCCAAAATTAGTCATGTGAGACTAAAGTAAAGTTTGATGAAAATGATAGTCTCTTGTTGTTAAAGTTAAGGAAGATTTGCAGGTATGTGATCATATACACTAGGTATGTTACAGAGTTACAAATCATATTTTGATGATGAAATTGATGAGGGATTTTGGTTGACATACATCTTGGGTACATGGTTGAGACAAGTAGTTGATGAGTTGGCACATACATGAGGTGTATAGTTGATGATGTATGTACATCTTGATGAGTCATAGTTGATGAGTAGTTGATGCACGATTGGTACATAGTTGATACATGGTTGGAGGCACTTGTTAGTAGTATTGTTGACACATGGTTTATGGATGATGTAGCATACTTGTCTTGGTATATTATTAGAAGAAGATATTGACCTTGGTGATGATTATGAGTTCTTGTGTTATGTTTGGTTGATGCACATCTTGGTGATATTGTGCATATGGTTGAGAGTTGTCTTGGTGATTTATCTTGGTGAGTAGATCTGATTTAGTTGATAATATTGATGAGATAGGTTGTTGTGATAGGACATGTTATTGTGACAGGTTATTTGTACAGGTTTGGTGCATGGTTGATGCACTTGTTTATGGTACAAGTTGAGGTACAGGTTGATGTATGGTACATGTTGGCATAGGTTATTTGTACAGGTTGTTATAGGTTGTTTGGTACAGGTTGACTAGTACAAATTTATAAAAGTATATCTCACAGTGATAGTGTGACAATGGTTCCATCATTCTACTTCTATGTCAGGGTGATTGGAAGGGGAAAGGACATGTGGTTGTAGCCACCTTTCAGTTGTAGCCAAAGAACATAGGGGGTTGTAGCCTCCTTCTGGTTGTAGCAAGAGAATTGGGGAGTTGGAGCTTCCCTCAGGTTGTAGCCTGAGAAACTAGTGGGTTGTAGCCTCCTTCTAGGTGTAGCCAGAGAATTGGGGAGTTGGAGATTCCTTCAGGTTGTAGCCTAAGAAAATAGGGGGTTGGAGCCTCCTTCCAGTTGTAGCTGGAAAACAAAGGAAGTTGGTGCTTCCAATGAATGTAATTCTTAAAGACATATAAGAAAAACAATTCCGTGGTTTTCTCTCACTTTGGGTTTCCACTTAAAAACACTGGTGTACTGTGTATGTGTATGATTTCTCATTTGTTCATTGTTTATTTACTTTGCAACTATTGGATGATAATGCTACATTGATATAACACTTGCATTTTGTGGTTAAAACGATTGTATTGCTCTATTACTAATTCACCCCCCCTCTCAGTAATCCAACAAATTGTTCTAATCATGCTTGATTAGAGTGTCCATTTTTCGTAATTAGTCTCGTGAGGCCGAAAAAAGATAAACTACCACTCAAAATATTCCCTTTAAAACCTTTTAACGAGTGTGAAAGGAAGCGAGATCACTTGACATTATTTTCATGTTTAAAGAGTCTGAAAAGAGCTTAAAGAAAACTCTAGGGCGTTCCTTTTTCATATAACCTTTACGAGTCTGAAAAAGTGATAAACGTATACTCGGTCGCATACTCATGTATTTACGAGCATGAGATAGAACAAAGACTAATCTCAGAATTAGTTTCATATTTACACAAGATTGAAACAAAATTAAACTATGCTTGCGATTTCCCAATGTAATTTCCAAAGGTTTTGAGGGATACCCATGGATGGTCACTACTCTTCCCCTAGCTTAAAAATCTAGTGGCTTAACTCCATAATGATAATCAAATGCTGGACACATGTCCCCCCAGCTTCATTTCATTCATCGACGCTTATATTGTCATTGATTTCTATACTGGATGAGGAAAAAAGGTCAACTGACAAAGGTGGATGAAAGGAAGGTTCAAATACGAGACCTAACGAAATACTTGACTCAACATCTATGAGATCTATCTAAAGAATCAACTCGATATCTAGGATATCTAGTGAAAAGACTCAACTTGATAAGAGAGATGACTTTTTCATTTTTTAACAAGATTGGCACATGAAAAGAACTATGCTCAAGACCTCTATTTAATTTTTTAACGAGATTGCCACAAAGAAGAAAAACTATGCTCAAAACCTATCCTTGATCATGTCTTTCAATATGACAATGCTCTGGAAGGAATACATGTCAAGGGAAAAACATCAACCATGGATTTCAAGAGATTTTTGCTAGATGGAAGAAAAACACTTAAGAATGAATACATGTCGATGAACTTGATAAGGGTAGGGATATCTGTCTCTAATAGCGTTATCGAAGAGATGACCATGTCAACTACTGGATCTAAGTCAGGAGAAGGGAGAGATTCCCTCTCGTGCGGGGTCAAACGCATGGGGAAATTCGTTACATAATTGACCTATGGTGAGGCAGACATCATTGACATGTATGGACCGTTCAGGGAAGGAAAATGGTTGACCATCATATGAGGGTCAATGAATGAAAGATGGTCGATCGTTACTATGTTTTCATTGTGAGGGAAACATATCACTCGAAAGAGAGTGGACACAAAATATCTCATAACGTAGACATAGTCTTTCCAAAGGAGCAGGTTAAAGTCCAAGGGGTCGTGAACTACCATCACATTGATGTAGACTATTTTTCCTCCCAATGTAACCGGAAGCTGAGGAAGGATCCTTAAAGGTTGACTAACTCTTATGTCAAAGGTCAACATATTATGAGTCACCGACACAAGCTTTGGGGAACCAAAATCTTGCCAAGGATTTGCGGATAAAATTCTAACATACACACATTCATCTATTATAGTGTTAGGAATATTCGTATCAAAAACTTGTACGGTGATTTGGAAAGGAACATAAGAAGGAAGACAAGATTCTGTCAAATGATTCCAATTAATACAAATCATCTAATTGCTTGAAGGGGGTGCCATCGGGACGATCAGAGTGCCCCCTTGTTTGGGTGAATGAATATTAACAAGGTAGACCTGAGAGACATCCTCACTCTTTGAATGAGGAGTGGGATTGACTGATGAAGGAACTAGATCAATCACTTTTGTTGCACTCTTCAAGGGAAGAGCGAGATCAATCGATGATAGAACTGGATCGACCACTTTGGCACTCTTTAGATGAAGAGTGGGTCCGATCAATGACAAAACTAGATCAATCACTTGGGTTTCAATTTTCAGATGAAGAGTGGGGCTGATCGATGATGGAACTGGATCAACTACTTGGGTTAGTGGTTCAACCGAGGATGAAACCATATTGACCACTTGATTAATCAGACCAATCGGGGATGGAACCAGATTGACCCTTCCATCAACTAATGATAGTTTGGGAGAGATATTATGATGATAAATAGTTGGAAGTTGAATATTTTCCAAAATATAAAAATCCTCATCCATACGAGGGAAAATGTGAGAGTAATGATCACCTTCACATAACATACAAGGAAATTTGACAGTTCTATTCTTCTTACCAACCTTAATGTCACTAGTTGGTGGGGTGTCACTAGCATTTTCAGTAGGAGTTGATGATGTGTAAGACAACATTTATAAAACCTTTGGGAGACCAGGGAAATCCCTCAAAAAGTGGTCACCCTTACAAAGTCTGCAAGGGAATTTGGGTTTAGGATTCTTCATTTTAGACTTGTTGACTTTATCAACACTCCCAATACAATTAACAGTGGCTAGTTTCTCAGATTAAACATGACCTAATGTAGTTGGAGGCTTGGTCTCTTTTTGTTTCTTATTCTTATTCCCCTTCCATTTCTTCTTCTTCTTATTAACTTGGCTACTTGCTTTAGATATTTCACTAGGTGAAGAAGGAGAAACAAAAGGAGAATTGATGGGCGAAGAAGGAGAAATGTTGACATGAGGTTGATTTGTGGGTGGTGTGCTTACATTCAAAGCATTAGGTGCATTTGAAGCACTGGGAAAAGTTGATATCTCTGGAGTGGGGAAAAACCAAACTGATAAGTTGATGGTGAGTCCTGGAAGACTCAGTGTGGCAATGCATGAAGGACCAACGTTTCCAAAAGAAGGAAAGATGAAAGGTTCCTTGGAAAAGGGGTTCCTTCATTAGTACTCCCACAAATTGATTGCATTGACACTGACTCGACCTAAGGTCCACTAAGGAAAACAAACAACACACACTAAAAATACAAGAAGCAAACAATTAAACAAACCTTCTCACAATGAAACCACTAGTTGTGATGAAATCCAATCTCACGAGTTCAATATAGAAAGGGGTTGGGATAGAGCAGGTAGATTAGTTATGTTGGCAATCTGTTTAACGAAATTATACCTTGGTGCAAGTTCCCACATGGTTATACCCATGGGTGTACCCTCCAAGGAGCTCGGGTGAGTTTGACCAATGTCTGACCTAGGTACGACAAAGACTCCCCATCACCATCACATTATGTATTAAACTGACGGATATAGGCCACTAAAGTTACAAACTTGAAGTCAACCTCCAGGCGGGTGCAGTCAATAGTCGGGAAGGAACATATGGGCAGGATAAAAAGTTTGAAATTATTCAAGAGAACTGAAGACAAGTGGACTGGAATACTACTGAGAACCTTGAACATTTTTAGGATTCACAAAGCTCCGAGACCAAATGAAACCACTCGTTTATCAGAAATAACCCCCAATATATGATCTTTCCACTACACGGGTTAAGCTTCAGAGGGGAAATATCCGCTGTTGTCCCACACACAACCTTATGTTTAACCCTTGTGTGAGAGGGGGATACCAACTATGCTTATATGAAAAATTAGATTTACCACTCCCTAGCACAAGATTCTATGTTTGTCTGATGGCTTTGGAAAGTAATCCTCACATCCTATTCCAAATCCCTACACTTTAAGCTAATGTAGGTTCACTACCAGATAATATAAAAGTGTTTGATCAATTTTATAAGCACTTCATTTTAGGGTTGTACTCAAGGGTGCGAAAGTGAAACTTATGACATTTTAGACTCAAATCCAAAAGAATGAAGAATAATGAGATGAAATTTTTTTTTCTTCAATGAATCCTACATACGGGATGGAGAAGAGGTTCAAATTTCTTCAACAAAAACACCCAATTCCCAAACACAATTTTCTAAATGAAATCTACTACACTACCCAAATGAAAGAACACAATTATCTTCTTTATTTGATTTTAAAAGAAAGCAAATGAAAATCCTTTAATGCTTCATTACTTTCAATCAAAATGAAAAAGTTGGATAAATATGCAAAAGACACGAAGCAAAAATATTTCAAAAAAACAATGCACTCAAATGATAATGAGAACCAAAAAAAAAAGTATGATAACTTGTTCAATCAATAACTCAAAGAGTCAAAAGAGAAAGAAGATAAACACTCACGAAAATCCTCAAACAAAGAGCATCAAGAAACATAAATCAATCTAGGTTGTCATAAGAGTCCTAATCATCCAGAAAAGCAAGATGTTTCAAATGAAGATAAGAAAGATCAATACCAAAAAACTTTTGCAAACCTTAGTTGATGAACAATCCTAAACAATCAAGCAATCTGAAAGCTTTATGAGATGAAGATCAAATAAACTCAAAAGTCAAAGAGAACCAAGGGATCCTGTTAACCCAAGGGGACCACAACTAAGAGAAAATTTGCAGACTCAAAGGATAAACATAAAGGAGCGATAAAATCCCAACTCTTAGAAAAACAAAGTCAAGAGTATTCAAAGGTATTTGAGCACAAATCCACTTAGGATCAGACTGAGAAACAGTGAGTAGAAAAGGGCAGAAAAACCTAGAAAAGGAGATCAACGCTCCTGCTTCCAAAGGGACATAGTTCTAAAATGCTCTGGTATACACTTCAGGGGATCTCTGATCGTAGATCAACATTCTGGTGTACACAGTAGAGGAGCACTACCCTTCCCAAAAACTCAGAAAAAAGGATAAAAACTTAGAAAACTGTAACATACCCATCCACCCATAGGCCGGGGTATGCTACCTTCAAGCCCACCCTTGGACTTATTTCTCTTACCGATACCTTTTTAAAATTTAAGGATGCATAAAAGAAAATACTTTAATTACATGCACAACAATAGTCAACAAACATGCATAGTCTAAAGATTCAATTAAACGATAATTAAATATACAATGAAAATGCATTCATATACATGTAAATGATACCATAACATAGATTAGTTATCTTTATGAAAGATGACACCAATTGGATGCAGACCAAGGACATTCCACCCAACCATAGACACTACTGTTCTAAAAATCAACAACAACGTCACCCCCGAGCTAGGGCTATGAATCCACAGGGACAGTTCCAAAGTGTTACTTGGCTTCCCAAACCAGTCAGCACCCAATCTCTCACAGGCTTCCCATCTCTCACAACAATCCAAGTACCCAACTCTCTTCTACCCATCTTGCACCACCTGAGAGAACATACCTTCACCCTTCTCTGCCACGTAGTCCCTTAGGAAATCCTTCTCCTTATTCGGGCTCTAGCGCAACTGGTCCAGAATCTCAATGTTGGAACTCTCAGGACTCATAGCTGTGAGTAATGTTGGACACATGCCAACGCATCTCAGACATGCAGGCCTCAAGTCATGGCTGGATCACACCAACAACCACTACATCCCACCATATCGTGACTAATTCTTCAGCAGTTTGGTTCCCTTTCCCAAGCCAAGAGGTGGATGAGAATGGATCAATGAGTGGGTAGGTGGGTGCATGAAAGTGTGTGAGGGAAATGAGTGAACGTACAGGAAATCAATGAGAAAGCCATCAGTCCAAACCCCCCATCATACTCAAGGCAAGTTTAAGTAACTTCGTGGGGAATCAAGAACCTCCTGGCCTTCCCCAAGAAGCTCATGTAACCGATTCTTTCCCTTAGACAAAAAGGGGTAATTAAAATAGGAATAAACACTTATCCCCTCAAGCCTCCTCTCTTTTGGAATCATAGCCCCCTATAACTCTAGTCCTTGTTTGTCTAGCAACCAACCATGTATTTATTATTAAGAATGATAAATAACATTACATGTCTTGGGCACATTGACCTATTAATAATTGTTTAGGCACTCTGGCCTCTCAACATTGTAACAATACATTATTTAAAATGGGGGTTCAAAACCTGGGGTGTTACATCCCCTCCCCATTATTTTGGCACTGCCCTCATTGCATATACAAAATAGAGATCAAAATCTCAAAATTTTTCAAAATTCTGCGGGTACTTTTCCCACAAGGCATCTTCATGACCATAGTAGGTCCATTGAACTTTTACCAGCTCTATAACTCAATTTCAGAGCATTTTGACTTTTCTGTCCAATACCTGCACTGGATGAACATGAAAATCTCCCTCTGTCTCTACTTGAATCACATGCCAATCAATAATATGGTTATGATCATGTACATATTTCTTTAGTAAAGAGACATGAAATACATTATGCACATTCATGGAAGCAGGGAATGAAAACATGTATGCAACTGGCCCTATTCTGTCCAATATTTCAAATGGATCACAGAATCTAGCTGCCAGCTTTGTACAACTACCCAATTTCAAAGAGATTTTCTTGGGCTTCACTTTAAAAAGTACATGCTCCCCTACTTTAAATTCTCTAGATGTCCTGTTCTTATCTGCATAAAATTTCTGTCTATCCTGAGCTGCCTTTAAATTCTGCTTGATCTTGACCACCTCGTCTTCCATGTCCTTGAGAAACTTCGACCCAAGTACCACTCTATCTGATGGGTTGTCCCAGCTTACTGGAGTATCACATTTCCTATTATACAAGGCTTCAAATGGGATCATTCCCAATGAATATTGATACCCATTATTATATGCAAACTCCACCAAGTGTAATTAATCTTCCCACTTAGATGGCTTATCCATCACATACATTCTCAGCATGTCCTCAATTATTCGATTGACTCTCTCTGTTTTCCCATCTGTCTGGGGATGATATTCTATGCTAAAGTTTATATTTGTTCCAAATCCTTTAAACAATCCCCTCCAGAAATTGGAGGTAAACTTTGTATCTCTATCCGAGACGATTATCCTAGGTATCCCATGCAACCTAGCAATTTCCTTCATGAAAATTTCTACAATATTAGCCGCTATATGCATTGTATCCATAGGCACAAAATGAGCAACCTTTGTTAATTTGTTAACCACCACCATGATTGAATCATGTTGCTTATTCGTTCTGGGTAATCCTGTGATGAAATTCATGGTGATCACTTCCCATTTCTTCTCTAGGATTGGAAATGGCTGCAACAAACCCACTGGGTGCCTATGCTCAACCTTCAGCTTCTGACATTCCATACATTGAGCGATGTAATAAAAAATATCCCTCTTCATTCCCAGCCAAAGGAATTGGCTTCTTACTGCTGTAATTGTTTTCTAGTAACCAGTATGTCTAGCATAAGGAACATCATGCATTTCCTTAAGTACCAAATTCCTCAGTTCTCCAGAACTAGGAACATAGATTCTATTTTTATGCATGAGTAATTCGTCTTCCTTTATCTCATACTCCTTTATTTTTTGTTGTACATCTCCTTGCTGTAATTTTTCCTTTACCTGTAGGTAATGCTGGTATGTAACAAGACCATCTAAAATTATGCTCTTCAAGTCTAACTGATGCATACTAACAACAATAGCATGCATGATATGCACTCTTCTACTAAGTGCATCAACAACTTTATTCTCCTTTCCCTTGAAATGCTTGATATCAAATTCATATTCACTTAAAAATTCCAGCCATCTTGTTTGCCTAGCATTCAAGGTTGGATGTTCAAAAAGATACTTCAGACCAATGTGGTCTGTCCTTAATTCAAATTTCTTCCCCATGAGATAACGCCTCCACATCCTCAAGGCATGAACAATGGCATCAAGTTCCAAGTCATGTGTGGCATAGTTCCTCTCATGTTCCTTAATATTTCTGGACTCATATCCAATGACATGTCCATTTTGTTTGAGGAATCCCCCAAGTCCTTCCTTACATGCATATGTACATACCACAAAACTTTCCTTTGGGTCAACAATCTTTAACATAGGTGCACTAGTAAGTAATTCCTTCAACAGATTAAAATTCTTTTCACACTTGAGTGTCCATTGAAATTTAGTTCCCTTCTTTTGCAAAGAAGTGATGGGATGAGCAATCTTAGAGAACCCTACTATGAACCTTCTGTAGTATCCAGCTAATCCCATAAAATATCTGACGTCTGACACATTTCTGGGTGTTGGCCATCCTCTAATGGCTTCGATATTTTTTTGGATCTACTGCTATGCCCTGCTCTGAAATAATGTGTCCCAATTAATGGATCTTCTTTTGATAAAAAGAACACTTACTCAAATTGGCATACAACTGATGTTCTCTCAGTACTTGCAATACCGATATTAAGTGATGTTCATGCTCCTCTTCAAACTTAGAATATATAAGTATGTCATCCAGAAATACTATTACAAACTTATTGAAATAATTTTTGAATATGCCATTCATTAAGCATATGAAGACAACTGGTGCATTGGTCAGTCCAAATGACACCACTACAAATTCATAATGCCCATAACTAGTCCTAAAGGCTGTCTTATGAATGTCTTCTTCCTTGATTCTTACCTGATGGTATCCTTCCCTCAGGTCAATCTTTGAGAATATCTTTGCTCCTTTTAGCTAATCAAAGAGGTCATCAATTCAGGGTAGAGGATACTTGTTATTTATAGTGCACTTGTTCATTTTTTGAAAGTCAATACAAAGCCTCAAGGTTCCATCTTTCTTTTTGATGAAAATTACTGGTGCTCCCCAAGGTGAAACACTTGGACGTATGTACCCTTTCTTCAACAATTCCTCCAACTTCATTTGTAATTCTTTTAACTCTAGTGTGCTCATTCTGTAAGGTGGTTTTGACACCGAGGAAGCTCCCGACACTAAATCAATTGAGAAATCTATCTCCCTTCTTGGTGGCAATCCGAGTATTTCTTGGAATACATATTCATATTTCTGTAGTACCGAGGAACCTTCGAGGCTTGACCCCTTTGTATTTTCTGGCTCATCCACATGAGCTGCGTATAATTGACATTGTTTCCTAAAACATCTTTTTAGCTGTAAGGTTGAAATCTCCCTTATAGAGATGGGTCTTGGAACTCCTTTCACAGTGCTTTGTTTTCCATTTCCATCAAGACATGTAAATGTCTTTCTATGACAATCTAGGACAACATGATACTTGTCCAACCAATCCATTCCAATCAAAATATCACAAGACCCCAATGGTATGATATTTAGATCAATACTAGAATTCACACCATTAATACTTATGGAAAAACTTTCGACCATGTCATGGATTCTTCTTTTGGTTCCAATGGCTAACTGAACCAAACTTGCTTTTCCAAGTTTAATTTTCTCCAAATGTAATCTATCCACTATCTTAGGATCAATGTAACAATGACTTTCTCCTAAATAAATCAAAATAGCAACAGGCTGACTTATGATCTTACCTTCCACCTCGATCATATTGGACTGGTACTCTGCTTGTCAATCATCTAAAGCTACATAGATTCTTCCCATATCTCTGACTGTTGTAGCCTCTTGGAAGTTGTACACAGTCTTCTCTCTGTCCTTTCTGTATGGGAAATCCTTGTACAAATGATCTTCCTTGCATCCCCAACATTGGATTGGTGGTCTTCCTCTTTTTCCCAAGGAATATTCTTTATTTAAATCCTTCTTAGAATACTTATCTTAACGATTTCTATTAGGCTAATTCCTATTGAAGGAAGGTTTGAATCTTTTCCTCCTCTCATTAGAATTCTCATTCTTCTTTTCCTTCCAATATTTCTGCAGATACTCTCTTCCCCGACCTTGCTCATACAAGTATTTATCCTTTCTGATGGCCTCAATCAAGGTCTTGGTCTCATCATACTTGATATTTTCCTTAAAAAAGGATGGCATTCCACTTAGAAATATCTGTATTTTCACTTTCTCATCACCAATGAACCAGACATTCTTTAACAATCCCAAGAAATTCTTCTCGTACTCTGCCATAGTCATGATTCCTAACATGATTTCAAAGAACTCTTGCATTTTCTTTTCATAGAAATGATATGAGAGGTACTCCTTCTAGAAGTATTTCTTGAACTGCTTCCAAGTGATCCTACTTTCATTAACATGTTCCGTTTTCTTCAGTTGGTCCCACCACATTGCAGCTTTCCCATGTAAATGGTGGGTGGAAATCTTGACTTCCAAATTCGATGAATAGTTATGCAACTAAAAATATATTTGGAGACCAAGAAACCATGCTTTGATATCATCTTCCCTTTCTCTTTCACCATCGAAGGAAGGTGGTTTGAGCTTCCTCAACACTCCTTGAAAACTATATACCTCTTGTTTCCTTCTTTGTTGTCTAGTAGGAGACACCTTTGGACTGCTTGCAGGATCTTCCGATGCATAAAACTTTCCTTCTGTGTAAGGATGTTGATGGTGTCCATGGGCTCTGCTGGCACTTCTAGAATAACTTGCTCTTCCACAATCAACCCTTCTTTCATGGCACCTTCCCTTTTCCTCTTGTCTTGATTTTGATCCCTTCTTCATTTGCCTCTGCAACTGATTTAAGCTTTGCAACACTCGAGCATTTATTTGAATTTTCTCTCTCATCATTCTCTCGTTGTCTACTTTGTAGCTCTGCACTTCCATCTTTAGGCTTCTTACCATTTCTATTAACGTTTCCCTCTCTCCTTTTCCCTTGCGTCCATTGGAATCTATCTCTGCATTACCGACTCTGGTATTATAGCCTTCGGCCTCCTTATCATGACTGGAGGCTCCCTCGCCTTCTTTCATTTCCTCAATACGCATCCCGAGTTGATGTGTTTAGACCCCTTTATTTTGAAAAATGTGCAAGTGACCATTTTGTTAGAATTAGGCATATGATAAACACAATTTCCAAACCATGCTAAAAGTCTCTTTCTTTTTTCTTGTTCATGGAGATCATATCTGCATTCTTTGAAAATAATAGTGTCCTATTATCCTTGGCTGACACATAATTTCATCCTACGCAGGTGCTTCCTTCAAACCACCTTCCTAGGTGACCATGACTAGAAACCGCGGCTAAATCCTTCCTTAGCACTTTTCTGTCTCAAAGACAACTAATTCGGCCCTTAGCCATCCTTCCCTCAACGCTCAATCTGCATATGACCATGACCATGATCCTGCTCTTATCTGAAAAAGTGCTTGTCCAGAGCTTCAGGACTTCGAAACTTTCATCCAGGACCAGATCAACTATTCTCATCCTCTTTCACGAGCAACGATCAATATCTACTTCGAGACTCGACACTTCGAAAATCTCAACTTTCCTTGCTTGACTCGTCCCGGAACACTTTTACCCGGAGTTCATGATATGCCGATAGGTGTCCTTCCACAGATTAGCGACTATGAATCACTTTGGCTCTTTGGGCTTCAGAAGTTTCAAACTTTCCTCCTGCACTTTCTCCTGGAGTGCTTTCACCCGAAGTCGACAATCCTTCGACATGTGTCTTCTGGAGTCCACGGTCGATATATACTTTGGCCTTTGGGCCTTCGGGAGTTTTCGACCCAATGCAGCCTGTCACATCTTTCCCCTCTGGAGTGCCCAGTCTCTGAACCACACGATCTATCACCACATGGCGAAATACTTGAAGCGGACACATGTCCAAATTAGGCAGGTGACACGTGTCACGTTATAACCGACTTTTCAATACTCCAAATGATCAAATCTTACTGACACATGGAACACATCCCACGTATCCCTGTCATCCTAGGTGATGTCCAAAAGCCACGTCACTTCTAGAATTCTAGGATCCACATCACCTCTAGTGTAACATACCCACTACGGCATAATAATTTTTTTCACCTCTTCTCGAGGGACAGAATCCCCGAAGCCCTACGGGGGCCTAGCACATACTAGCTCTTCCCTTGTCCACCTCCATGTGATCGTTGGTTATGAACATAGGCTAAACAAACTAGGCACCTTTTTTCATTTCGCAACTCATCGATACGAGCACGTCAAGTCTTTCGACTCTGTAAACCCCAAAACCCGAAATCTTACCTTCGAGGAGATCGATGGCTACGAGTCTCCCCCTGATCCAGTGGTCCTGGCTGTATTTGGATTTCGGTAACCAAGAGTTTGAAATGAAAGAGAGTCAAATCTTTCGACTCTCCAAACCCTGAAATCCGAAATGGGCTAAGGTATTCGGCTCCACCTTTGTCTCGGTGTCATGTGACCTTCGGCTAGGATGCAAGTCTCAGTGCCTATCTCTTTCAGGTTTTGTGACTTCACAATTCCCGTTGCAAGTGTTCCTTACCTTTTTCAAATTCCGAACCCCGAAACGTGATATAGGTCAACGGGGTGTTGACTCCTTCCCTGTAACGAGAACACACCACTTGTCACCTCCACGTGACCCTTATTCTGGGATGTACCACTTGTCATCCATGTGGCTCCTACATCTAGGATGTGCCACTTGTCCGCCCGAGGCTTTGGCTTTCGGGACTCAAGAGAACAACGAACTGCCACCCCCTTCCCTTTTCAAACCCCGAAATCCTATTCACACTAAGCTGACTCAGAGTCTCACATACCGGGATTTCGTGTACTAGGATTTTGTAACTTGCGAAGACGAGGGTTCATACCCTTGGGTTTCCCGGGTGCTAAAACGTCGAAATCATTTCACACTACACCGCTTTGGGATTTCATATACCGAGATTTTGCATACCGAGATTTCACAACTTGCGAAGATGAGGGTTCATACCCTTGGGTTTCCCGAGTGCCGAAATGCCGACTGACAACCACGTGTCCTCTATAAATGGATGGTCCAGGTAACTCCCATGGATCTTGGGATCTACGGTCCTGATTCCTTCGCTACTTGTGAAGGTTAAAATGGGTGGAGGCATTAACGCCTACATTCCTTCCTCCAATCTAGCGGTCATGACAGACCTTAGATCCTCTGAAAGGATCTTGTCCGTTCATCTAGCAAACATAAGGGTACTTTATTTTGGTATTTGCAACTTGCTATCCTTCCTGAGCTTCGTCTTGAGAACTTTGCACTCTTTCTCCTGGATTTGACTCTTAGAAGAGTCTTCAACACAACTACTGCACTCCTTCATCAAGGGGTTATGGGGTTCTATTTAATCACAGAGAGCCTGTGCATATTTACACTACCTCTCATGAGCTTAACAAAATCTGTCCTCCAAGAGACTCAAAACAACTAGGTGAATAAACCATCGTACATGCAACTACGCCTAAGGTCGATGAGCTCACAGTTCATGGCTCTAGCTTAAGACACTACAGAACTCTAGAATTTATGAGAATTAGTCATGTCCGACCCATATAATTCCTTACTTGCTTAATTATACAACCAAACATAAATAGGAGGGATACAATATATCCATTAAGCATTCATTCACATTCCTGAAAAAATGCACAGTATAACCAATTCATACACAGTTACAACTACATTACACAGGGTAGGAAATCACTTATCTATTACAGGTTGCCGCTAACCAACTGACTGTGGGTGTTCGTCCTTCCACCCAACCATCAGCTCAGAGGCATTCAATATTAGCACTCTAGCCACCCCTATGCCAAGCCATGATATCACCAGGGAACTCCCACTCTTCTCGAGGGTTCTCTCTTTGTTTTCAGTTTCTGTTCGGGTCTTGTTTTCTACAACTCGGAGATTTCTCGCTCGCTTATGGCCTCGATGAGGTTTCTCATATGCCCTTCGGCATCAAGCTCACAGCCTTCTGTTCATGATTCGCTGGAGAGCTTCGTGCCTCTCCCTTGTGAGCTCCCATTCTCGTCTGGTGTCTGGTGTCTGGTATTTGGTGTCTGGAGTCTGGTGTATCCCCTCTCTTGCTGCCTCTGTGTGTATAATTGTCGCCTTCATTATTTCAGAGGGAAGCTCGAGTCTGCCTACTCTGTCAGACCCTATGTTACTTTAGGATGACTTCCTGCAGCTAGACCATGCTCCCATTCATGGGGGTGGTTGGTAGTTCAACCACCGGTCCTTGCCTCATTAACCGATTTCTCTCCCCTAGTGATATCATGGCCAGTACTTTCAAGGCTTCACCCCCACAGTCAGTTATTAGCAAATCAAACAATAATACATTTACATTGTCCTCATGCATTAGCATGGTAATTCCTATTTTATGATTAAGTACAAATTGGGGGAAACAGGGTGTTACAATTCCCTCCCCCTTAAAGGAACATTGTCCTCGATGTTCTTTCTCAAAACACCTGTCATGCCTTCCTCATTCGGCCACTTCAGAAGTCTTGACGTTCATCCTCGGTTAGGTCCTTTTTTAAGATCTGAGTCTTCATCATCTACATTCAATAATTCTTGGACACAAGCATATTAACCACAATTTTGTGTGAAAACATCTTACTGTTGTTCAAAATTCAAAAGGAAAATTTCATATTCTAGCACAATACTTATCTGTGCGGTTTGTGGATCTGTATCCACATGGTATTTTTATTATCCATTCTCATCGCTTTCCTTGACGTACCCATTGGGTGCATGATTCCAATTCAATATCTCATAAGAGCTATCATGATTTCATTTTCCTTTCCAAGGTTTTTCCGCACGGGAAACTACCCACTGTGTGCATGATCCCAATAGTTTACAAGAATTAATAAGATCTTCTCTTCCTTGCAGTCACTCATCCTCCAGGCCCAGGCTCAGGCATCCCCTTCACTTTTATATAGTCCGTCGGGTGATCCATCTTTCCCTATCGAGGTTTTCTCGCATAGGAAAATTTTAGAGACTCTATCGAGTCTTACAGTCGAGGCATCCCTCATAATTTCTCTGCCGAGGCGTCCCTCTGTCTTGTGTTACCTCAACACAATGTATGTCCAACGATCATGACTTATCATGGGGTTCTCATGGCTCAAAAATAGCCATGTTCATCGTTTTCAGCTGTGACAACCTTCATCTGTCCTTTTAGGACAAATCTTTTCTTCTCACTTGTATCACAGGTACACGAGGTTTGTGAGACATCATTATAAATTCTAACTTTCAGAATTCTATTGCAAATCTGTCACCTACAGATTTCCTATTCCATAATTTGTTTTCATATTTGTTCTGCACAGGGACCATATTCATAATTATGGGACTTTCCTTCCCATAACATTTTAGCTCAATAGGAAATCGATCTTCCTTATGGGCTTACAACATTTCCATATCCAAGACTCCTTCTTCCTTAATGCCATATCCATGACCCTCTTCTTCCTGCAATTCATTCTTCAATCAACCAAACAAATTGTTATATATATATATATTCCAAAATGTAATTCAACATTTCAAAGGGTTTTAACAAATGTGCCACTATCCATGGCCACATTCATACCCAATGCACTCTTGCATTTTTATTCAAGTTCACCACACTTTATGATCGGTTCTTGGCCATGGGGTGTTGGGATTTAACCAACCTTTTCCTCATATGGTTTATTCATTTTTATTTCATTCTTACAACATGACCATACTGCTTGCTATAGGTCGATCACGATCCCAAATCAGTACACATGAACTCAAAAGTTTCACATGAATGCCTTTACGCATTCCTTGATTGTCCATGCATTCATGAAATATCAGTTCATGAATTCTTCCAAGGGTTACAAACAATGTTTACTACCAGAGATTCATACCTCCATCATTTAGGTTCTCCTTCCTGAGTCATACCTTACTTGGGTATCCAAGGCATACCACTGCCCTTCAAAATTCATGCATAACACTAAGACAATAAAATATTTCAGAAGGGGTTCCTACCAAATCCCTTCATACCTTGTGCCACATAGGCACGAATATATTTATACCGGTTCTTGGCTGCTAGCACTCTCTCTCTGATATTATCCCATCAATGATTCTCCATGGGGACTTTTAAAGTCCCTTCAATAATCGTTCCACAAGAACCTTCTCATAGTCATCCTTTGATTGAGGTTGCTCATTATTGGCAACTATCTTTCTCGACAGTTCCAATCTTATTTCTTTCTACAAATGACATACACCATAAGAACATTAGTCGTCATGTAAATTAAAATGCAATTACCATAGCATTAAATTAATAAAATATTTTCAGACATGTCTCGACATATATGTATGTACTTCATCACACAGTCCTTAATGTTTTCATGAGTGCAACACAATAGTTCTCAATCGTTTTCACAACATTAAGACCATCATTACTATGGTGTCAGAACATTTTCATTCATCAATGTACTAGCTTT